>MU628573.1:0-64708 GCA_025688805.1 Aspergillus egyptiacus | reverse complement strand
AAAAGAGGCTCTCGAGTCAAACAGAAATCTCACTTAAGCTCCTATCTAGGCAGCGTAGAAGGGGGCAAAAAGAAGAAAAATTTTCACGCCCCTAACAGTTTTCTCCTGTTATTCAAACTGTAACATCACCATTATTATTATTGCGGTCTATCTTGCCATGTTGATCTCTGTAGCCTGTACTGATGTGGATCGAGGAGCGCCACTCGGCAGCTCCATCATGGACTACGAACGAACAAATAGCAAGGCGGAAACCTGTAACAGCCGCGGGGTCGTGCTACAGAAAGGTCTAACACCGATAACGCCGCCATCCCAGCAGTGGCCGCCGAGCGCAGCACTGCGTTGATGCCCAGTCTCCTAGTCCCAAAAATCCACCATAGAAGGCAGCAACATCTCCGAGCAAGGACAACAAAGAAAAAAAATCTTCATGTCGACTCAAACTCTGACGGTCGAGGGTGGAGTCATATTGTCTTTTCCGAGTGCAAGTACCAAGGAAACCGACCTCACTGGGCTGTGTTCTGGTCGCATAGCGCCCAAAAGAGAGTGAAGATTTTGCACCGATAGTGGGGCTGATACTCCCTCAGTAGCCAATGGAAACGGCAGCCAGCCAAGGGTTTGAGCCCGCCCGCTTAGTCGTCGCCTCGCTTGCCCCTCCATATAAGGATTTCCCCTCCTCGCCCCTCCCACAGATTTTTTCCCTTCCTTTCCTCGTCCGCTTCAGTACGTATATCTTCCCCTCCCTCTCTCATTTTCCATCTTTCTTTCTTCATCCTCTTGCTAACTTCTTTGCTCAGCACCTCTACGCATTTCTAGCCGTAGTATCTGAGCATTCCTTCTCTTCTTTCATAAAAGAACACAGTCCACATCCGTCACCATGGGGTAAGTTGAACACCACTCGGGAATCCATCCTGGCGCCCTTGACTGATCACTTGCCATCAACAGTAAGGAAGACAAGACTCACATTAACATCGTCGTTATCGGCCACGTCGATTCCGGCAAGTCCACCACTACTGGTAAGCCGACCTCTGCGTACCCGACCTTTGCTTCGAATACTTACACAACTCAGGTCACTTGATCTACAAGTGCGGTGGTATTGACCAGCGTACCATTGAGAAGTTCGAGAAGGAAGCCGCCGAACTCGGAAAGGGTTCCTTCAAGTACGCTTGGGTTCTTGACAAGCTCAAGTCCGAGCGTGAGCGTGGTATCACCATCGATATCGCTCTCTGGAAGTTCCAGACCCCTAAGTATGAGGTTACCGTCATTGGTATGTTATCCTGATCACGCCTGATAAGCCTGAGCATCGCTAACCCAAACACCAGATGCCCCCGGTCACCGTGACTTCATCAAGAACATGATCACTGGTACTTCCCAGGCCGACTGCGCTATCCTCATCATTGCCTCCGGTACTGGTGAATTCGAGGCTGGTATCTCCAAGGATGGCCAGACCCGTGAGCACGCTCTGCTCGCTTTCACCCTCGGTGTCCGCCAGCTCATTGTTGCCCTCAACAAGATGGACACCTGCCAGTGGTCTGAGGCCCGTTACAACGAAATCGTGAAGGAGACTTCCGGTTTCATCAAGAAGGTCGGCTACAACCCCAAGTCCGTTCCCTTCGTCCCCATCTCCGGTTTCAACGGCGACAACATGCTCGAGCCCTCCCCCAACTGCCCTTGGTACAAGGGTTGGGAGAAGGAGACCAAGGCTGGCAAGGCCACCGGTAAGACCCTTCTTGAGGCCATCGACGCCATTGAGCCTCCCGTCCGTCCCTCCAACAAGCCCCTCCGTCTTCCCCTCCAGGATGTCTACAAGATCTCTGGTATCGGAACAGTCCCCGTCGGCCGTGTCGAGACCGGTATCATCTCTCCCGGTATGGTCGTTACCTTTGCTCCCGCCAACGTGACCACCGAAGTCAAGTCCGTTGAGATGCACCACCAGCAGCTCAAGGAGGGTGTCCCCGGTGACAACGTCGGCTTCAACGTCAAGAACGTTTCCGTCAAGGAAATCCGCCGTGGTAACGTTGCCGGTGACTCCAAGAACGACCCTCCTTCCGGTTGCGCCTCTTTCACCGCTCAGGTCATCGTTCTCAACCACCCTGGCCAGGTCGGTGCTGGTTACGCTCCCGTCCTTGACTGCCACACCGCCCACATTGCTTGCAAGTTCGCCGAGCTCCTCGAGAAGATCGACCGCCGTACCGGAAAGTCTGTTGAGTCCAGCCCCAAGTTCATCAAGTCTGGTGACGCTGCCATCGTCAAGATGATCCCCTCCAAGCCCATGTGTGTCGAGTCTTTCACCGACTACCCTCCTCTCGGCCGTTTCGCCGTCCGTGACATGTGAGTTTACCCCTCTACCTCCCCGTCTTCCCTCTACCTCCCTCCCACCCTACCCCTCCCCGCCCCGTTCTCAACCCTTTTGGACCCTCTCATACCTTCTTCCTTGCTCTACATGATGCTGACGGTCGTTCTTTCCTAAATCAGGCGCCAGACCGTCGCGGTTGGTGTCGTTAAGGCCGTCGAGAAGTCCGCCGGATCGACCGGAAAGGTCACCAAGGCCGCCCAGAAGGCCGGCAAGAAATAAGCGCATCACCCCGGTTAATGATTAAAAAGCTTTATGAATGAAATGGAACTAGACTTTATGTAGTTGATTCTACATCAGAATACGATTCCTGCACGTTTTCATGTTTGGTCCACTTGTTCTTAACTCTGCTTGTAGCCTGTAGACAGTGTTTTCACTAAACTTGCGGAGTACCGACAATGTTATCAATCACGTGGTGTGATCGACCAATCCTTATTACAGCCTCTTTTCAGAGCCCAACCAACTACGTACATCCAAGAAAACCCTAAAACCAGCATTTTGCCAGCTCCGGACTCTAGAGTCTAGATATGTTCTGGGCGATCCTCTTATTATTGCTTCCCGGCCTTCTGGGCGGTCTTGGTGATCTTTCCAGAGCCAGCAGCAGACTTCTCGACGCCCACCGCGATAGCTTTGGTGATCTGGGGCTATGTTCATTTCTAGTAAGTCAACCTGTCGCTAATGGCAGCTAGACTGGCTTTCGTGAATTTCAGGAACAAACAAGCTCTTACCGCGTTAGACCCCCTCTCATTTTATCCAAATGACGTCCCTTGATGCCCCTTGGAGCATCAGCGTTCCCTACCACTCGTTGTTCAGAGGCCCCTTGCAAAGATATGTTCCTTCATGAGACAAGCCCGTTATCCTTGCTTGGTCCCGGGGATGGCATTCTCTTGATAGAGTTAGTGAAGACCATGGTCATGTCTGCTTCCAGATATTCATATAGTCAGAACTCATCATAGGCTCAATGGAAACTAGGAACATAATACGCCCTGGATTTCTCTGGAGTGGCAAGCTTGTTGAAGTCATCGAGGTACTTCCCAACTTTTTCCGGTCTATATGCTTCTCCTAAGAAGTGACCATATGTGTTCTTTTGTGGTTTCGATCAATAGACCCGTTTTGAGAGTTGGACAATGGATATTGATGTAGGTAATAACTTCACACGACTTGTGATGCCTGCCCTCCCTGTGAACTAAATAAGGTAATAAGGTCTCGCGAACTAGTTAACTGTTGTCATCACATCAGAGTAAGACTTCACGAATTCACTTTAAGCTCCTTGTGATGTGAATGACCTACTTATTGCAAAGTGAATCAATTATTGCTAACGGGGACATAAATAGGGTTCTTGCCCCCCGAGAAATTGGAGATTACTACCTAGTATATGGTGGCCTCAACCGGAAATTCCTCCATTTCCAATCGAAACGCCAGATATTGATAATCCTATCGAATCTTTCGTCAGCTTTCTATCTCCTTAGGAAAGTTCATTGAGATCTTCCGTCCAAGGCTCCAATGCTTCTGGGAGAGGCCTGGATCCTGGATGCAGGGCTGTGCCTTCCCTGTGTGTATTGAGGCCATCCATCACCTGTCGCACCTTCCTCAAGGGTCTGTAACTGCCATGAGTTTCCTTCCTCTCTCCAAGAACTGCTCTTTTCCTCCGAAGAACAACATCCTGCAATATAGGATTGCTAGTTTATGTTTTATCCAGCAAGGAATCCATCGTTTTTATTACTATTAGTTGCTTAGTCCATCTCGATTATCGTCTCTTTCGCTACATTTGGGGATGATATTAGTACCTTCCAACATTGAAACTAAATGAACCTTCCTCCATTGCCCCCATCGGCCCCTTGGGAATGTCTGCGATCACAAGTCGCTGAAGAAGGATCCCCATCCTAGGGTAGGGCCATCATCTCTGGGGCCTTGCAGTTCAATTCGCAAACAAGGGTTTGCTGAGTTTGAGTATTGCATAGATTCTACCTTCCTGCCCTTCCGGAACTTACTTGATGGCGGCTTTCCTTTCGTTTACTCAGTTGAACAACCCGTCTTCCGGGACAGGGGGGTCAGCTTTCATCCACTATCAACTCCAGTACCGTGTCGAGTATGACACAGATAGTACTGGGTCCACGTCCCATTCAAACCGCTGGCATCGATACCGAGAGCTGCACGACCCCCGGCGGAACATGTTCTCGATGGAAGATATCAACGCCGAAATCCAAGAGCAGATTCTCTGCCGCGAGAAAATGGAGCGAGAACTGGAAGCCATCCGCCAAGCTGAGCTCAATCCAGACGCACAAGACTTCTCGACGGTTGAAAATATTGAGATGTTGCAGGCGCCTGCTTAGAGACCTCCGAGGCCCAGGAGGCTCGGTTAGAATACCATCGTTCTTACTACCGCAAGCAAATCGGGTCCATGACACCGGCCGAACGCCTGGAATTCAATGATTATAAAAGGGAGATTCAACAGCGGTATCGTGGCAACCATCCAGGCTTGATCGCTACTTCTAAGTTGACGCAGAATTCGGCGGAGCAATCTCGCCAATAGGGAGAAAGATCGACAGTACAGTCGAAAGTATCGTGTGGAAAAGGCTGCTCTCATTGCAGAGCGCGAAGCTGCCAGAACAGAAGAAGAGAAGGCTGCGAGACGCAAGAAAAGGGCCGATCAGGCACGAGAACGACGCCGAAAGGAACGAGCAACTAACCCGTCCAAGAGACCTGCCCCGAATCCTGCAAATTGGAAGAAGAATAGTAATCGGTCTCTTCAACGGAAGAATGATCCGCATGCTAAGCCTTTTTCCATGTATGACACTCGCGTTCGCAGAGCTGAGTAGGCCGTATTGGCCTGTATCAGGGAGCAGAAATCCTCGGCTGAACTGCAGAAAGGCTAATAGCTTGGATCTGCAATTGCGTTGACAGATATGTCGTTAAGCAGGAAAAGGCCGGGCGAAAAGTTCAATTTGTCCCTCCTGGTTATTTTTTTCAGCATTGCAGAAGCAATCAAGAAGGGAGCTAACCAGAAGGATGTCAACGACCTTTAAAAGGAACCGAAAGATGCCATCCTGACTCTTTTCACTGAAAGGAATCCACCGGTGACAACACGGCCGGAGAACAACACTGATCTATTGATGGATAACCCATGCGATTTCGTTTCTGAAGTCTCACTATCCAATTTGAGTCTGTTATCCGCCACTCCTGACATTCGCTATTCTTCAATCTTTCCACACCAGTCCAAAAATTTCCGGGATAACCGGAATCAACAGCTCCGGAACCATGAGGTGCTGTTTCCAAGCTTGGGGGATTTGGGGTCAAAAGGAAGGAGTTAGGGAGATAATATAACCATTAGGAAAAGGACTTATTACTACTCTGTTTTTATACACACGGATTATAGCAGAAGCAGTAACATAGGGAGAAGCCTTTCTTGTTACTTTGATTTAGATCATATACTGGTCAGCAGACTAGATTCCATTCATTACCGAGCGCTATCCTGTCATTAGGTTGTCACTATGTGATTCCATTTGTCATGTTTTATTCCTGCATAATCTGATGAAGGGTAATGTTGTGGTCCAACACTGAATGTATCATAAGTATATATAAGTATTTATTTACTAATGGACAATGGACCTCAATTTGATAAAGTCATGTGCGCTTACTATTATTGCCGATTGAGGATTCTATAAGGACTAAGTAATTATATTTCATACCTATCATCTACATAGCAAACTTCAGACAATGGTCCAATGCCTTGGATGCCAGGAGAGCTTTATTTCAAAGCATGATATGCCGTCAGTTGGAATTATGTATATGGTTAGCACTGATTGTAATAATGTACCGCTGCATAACTCTTCCTTTATTCAAGGTACCCGGATCGATATGGCAAAATCAGGGGTTGACAGCGTACCCCGACAATAAAGCGGTCGTACTTTTACCTAGTGTTAGGGATACAGTCGGATGCCATCTCACCCTTCCTTATCCACGCCTTACTTTTCCATGGCAGGTTTCCTTTAAGGAGCTTTCTGTTGCGCCCGAAGGATTAGGCATTGGACACCCGCCCTTATCATCGGATGGCCCTTACATGGCATATCGGCACGAGGGCCGGGTGATCTCCGAAAACAAACTTGGGGGCCAGTTGCCGGATGAGAATGTCAAGTTTCGAGGAGCCCATTATTGTTGAGGAGCTTTCGTTAAAGGTGGATTCCCATCGGGTCTTGAATACGAGCTTCTAAAGTAGCGTATAAGCTGGATCCTAGAAATCAGTCGTGCATGTAACCCTCGGCCTACAATCTACGTCCTGAGAGGTCATTCCGCTTAATAACCCAGGCGGTATCGTACAATATGACAAGGTGGAAATGGCCGCTATTCATGGATATACCTGACCGCTGAGCATTGATTGCAGGACTCGAGAACCGTATCGGACCATGACCGGGAAAGGGTGATACCATAGACCGGGGCATGGTTCGAGACGATGGGAGTAGTCGCGGTCCGGTTTGCCATGCGGACGTGGGTTGCACGAAAAGAAGAAACGCAGACCCATCAACGTAGAGTTGCCGTGACTAGAAGAAGAAATTGTTCATTTTCCATTTCATTTCAAGACGGACGCCGGATCTGGATGGCATCCTGGATATAATGCTCAAGTCCTTGACTTGTACATCGATACATTCCCAATTCTTCCTCCAGCTATTGGTATATGGAATTCCAGTGGAACCCATGCTCATGAACCGAACGTACTCGATGCTTTTTCCCATTGCCTCATCTAAGAACCTTGCGCGCTCAAACGACACATAACGCCCCAGAAATATCCCGTTTAGAAACCTATTAACCGTCAGCACCAGCTCAAATGCCCAACGGTCCTCCGGAACGAAAGGTGTAAACATACGCAGAGGAGTGAAGAACCACCGGTTCTTGCCGCTGGTGTATCGGTCCTCGAGGGCCTTCTTGATGGTCTTCTTGGCCTCCTCACGCTGGGAAACTTCCTTGAAGGTATCGGCGGTAACGACACCCTTCAGACCCTCAAGCTCGAGAGTGTAACGGGTGGGCATCAGGTGGTTGTAGTTGACGACCTTGATGAACGGCTTGATGCGGCTGCGCTTCTCGACGGTCTTCTTACCCATGCGGCGGGTAACCTTCAGGGGGTAGCGCTCGATACCGGCAACGATGGCGTAGGAGAAGGGGTGAGCCTTGGAGCCAGAGTCCTGAGGCTGGACAATGACAACCTATAATCGCGCAAACGGCCCTCGTCAGCATCCGAACACATATAACTCTTCTCTCTCGGTCTGCGCCATTTCCCCTCGTTCGTTCCAAATTGTATCTTGTCCAACTTCGCCCTCTCATTTATTTCCCTTTCTCCTGTTCCCCCGTCCAATTCCATCGCAGACGTATATTCCCGCTAATAACGATTGCAGAGGTTTTGTCGTACCTTCTTACCGGCGTAACGGCCACGGGTGATGATGGCCACACGGCCCACTTTCATGACTGTCGCAACATTTCTATCAGCTGAGGTCGAAAAACCAGATTTGAGGTCGTCCAAGAAGGGAGGGATCAAACTAACACTTCATTGTGAAAGTCCCGGGTGAGCGGCAGCAAGGTCGATGGGGTTGTTGTCGATATGCTTCGGTCGAGGGAATGAGGTTCTCCGCGTTCGACGTTCTTTTTTTCGCTTGGGAAGTCCACGGAAGAGGGTTAAGGGCACAGAGATTTGTGTGCCGCATTTCCATTGGCTCAATTACCGATGAGCGGGCGCTAACCCAGACAAGGCTAGTTTCTCCAAGAGGACTAGCGTAGTGCTCGGAAAAACTCAGAAAGTCCGCCTTGGCATTGGATCGGTGATCGGTTTGTTTACTAGACAACCAAAATCAGCCGCGGTTGCTATGGAGGAAAGCTTTGATGTGGACACTGTGCATTGGGTCGGTCTGTGATTGACGCCCCATGAGCTACCAATGTCTTGCTTCCTTCCAACTCCACCGAGTCCGTTGTCCCCATCGACGAAGGTGGCTGGTAAACGCCTGCTGACTGCCTACTTAACTCACGAGCAGCTCGTTTCCAGCCCCAGACCCCTGTCTGTTCCTCTCTCTCCCTCTGTCTCTCCAAGTCTTCGGCCGAACCGTCACATCTACTTTGTCATCCCACTGCTCATTGTCTCATAGAAAGCGCAGTTGTTCTACACTCCCCTGCTTACCCTTTTGCTGTTTCTTGTTTACCCCAGTCATATATACCCTTTGATTTCGTCTGGGGTGCCTCGTTATTGTGCTTTGTTTTCTTTTCTTTTTTTTTGACGATTGTTATGCCCTTACGACATCATTGAGTTTTAACGATCATCTTTCATTTCTCTCCACATTCCAACCAATTGCCCTCTCATCCAATCCGCATTGTATCAACATTCACAAAGCATCTCTACACGGCCAATACACAGTCCAGCTTTCACTATGACTTCGCGTATTCGTGATGGTTCCCGCGATCGCGAGTTTCCTGTGAGCAGACCGCCCATGTACGTTCGAACTCAACCCCACAGGACCTGTACCTGTTTCTCTGTTGTGGTCATGGCTCTTACCAAGCTAACTCTGAAGGTTTGGAAAACAAAGGTGGGACAGTTCTGATCCAGAGCGGGCACCTCCTCCCTTACCGTTGAACCCAGGGGGAACCCCTATCACCAAGGGAAATGTCTCTCCGGGCATCCAAGCGGTAGCAGCGAGCTTCACAGAAAAGCTGCGCGAGAATTCTCCAAGCCCGTACACCACAAACCCAATGCCGCCCAAACAATCAGACAAGTCCCTTATCAAGGGTCGGTTCCACAAACGGATGCAGTCACTGCAAAATACGGACTCCCGCTCGGAGTTCCTAAACTATCTCGAGAGCAAATCTCCGGAGCGGCCTTTGCGCGCGTCGACCGCAGACCAGAGCCCGAAGCAGCCAGAGAAGGTTGCATCAAGGCCTGAGACCCCGCCTGATCAGACCGCGGAACACGATCCCCCAAACGTGCATATCTCTAACCGCTATCTGACAAGGCCAATCTTTGGCGAAAGTACTCCTCCCTCTGCCACAATGCTCGCTCTACAGAGCATGCAACTGCCGTCAGAGAGTGAGCCGCAAGCGAAAACTAGGGAACGCGAGTCCTCCCCGGAGACGAAAAGCGCTCAATTTTTGAGCCTCGAGGCTCTATCAAGCCAGATCCTCAGTTTAACCGACATTGCCAGCGGTCTCCAACGTGAGATGGCGCAATTGAGTCGGCGAAGCAAAGACAACGCCACGGATCTAATCAGCCTTAAAGAAGCAACCAACGCTCGCGATGAGGATATTCGGAAGAGCCTTCGTGATCTGTCCACGAACCTGGCCTCCAAGTTCCTGGATACTGATGCTGCCACAAGGTTTGATATCAGTGCTCTCCTGGGTTCTGAAAATGGTATTAACCAGACGGAATCGGACAGTTCTCCGAACTCGAAGAAAAGCTACTCTGGGCCCAGAATGCAAAGTCCCAGCCCCTTCATTGCTGCCATGGAACGCGAATTCTGTGCCTCCCCCGGCACTATTACTGACGGATCTGCCAGTATCGCCTTGTTGGAGAAAGTCTTACGAGAGATGGCGACCAAGGAGGGGCAGGAGAAGCTGCTGGAGCTTGTTAACGAACTCAAAGCACGCCCGGCCTCGGAAAACTCCAGCAAAACTGTTGATGACACGGTAACGAAAATGCTCGAGGAGATCCTGAACATCGTGAAGCAGGACTCGGAGAGCAAAGCGCTTGTACCCTCACGGGCCGTAATTCCAGCCCCCGATTTCAGCGGCCCGGCCAGATCCCTCGACCCAGACCACGTCTATGCACCCGACATGGATTTCATCTACAAAGCTTGCTCCGTTGAACGTTCCGCAGCGGAGAAAGACAGTCATATCACGGACGAGATTCTGGACACCCTGAAAGGAATAAGAAGCAGTGTCATCGAAGGAGGTGGCATGACGAACGAGGTTAAAGCTCTGGTCCGGGAGCTCCGCGGGGAAGTTCTTGGGATGGGAAGAAACCTGGCATCTAAGCTGGAAGACTTCGAACGCAGCAGAGCCACAGAGGATTCGCCTAAGGCTCCTGGAATAGACGAAGTCGCCCGGATTGTGGGGGACAGCCTTCACGAACTTCGAGCTCAAATGGATTCTATAATGAGCGACAAAAAGGAGCACTCTTCTGCCACTGACGGCGCTGACATCCACTCTATCGTGAACAGAGCTCTGGATCAGTTTGCTGCGACCCACCTACATCAGAACCCTGCCGGAGCCCAAATGCAAAAGGAAGATATCCTAGAAGCGGTCAGAGAAGCCTGGGAGACGTACAAGCCCGAGATCGAGCTGCAGAATTACGGCCTTGAACGAGATGAGATCCTGGAGTGCCTGACCGAGGGGCTCAAAACCTACCAGCCGCAGCACGAGCAGTCAGTTACTTACGACCAGGTGTTGGCAGCCATTCAGGCCGGCATCCAGCAGTTCAAGGAGCCCCCGACGATCACGAAGGACGAAATCGTCAAGACAATCCAAGAATGTCTCGAGAATACCCAGTCCCGGTCCATCAACCAGGAGCAACTGGCTGCTATTCGCGACGACATACTTCAAGCGGTCACCGAATCCATAACATCTCAGAGTACTCTTACTAGGAACAGTTTTGACTCAGGTCTTGGGCGCGATGAAATTCTGGGGGCAGTGTCTGACGGAATTGAGGCACATATGCTCGCAGCGAAGGAGCTTGCACAAACGTCCCAATCCATCACGAAAGAGGATGTAGCGAACGCAGTCAACGAAGCCTTCGCCGCCCAGCACTCTGCTCTTACCACGAGATTTCAACCGACAATTTCGCGCGAGGAAATAATCAATGCTATTTCAGAGGGACTCGAGACTCAGAATTCGATACCGCGAGAAATTGAACTCAACAACGAGGATCTCATGGAAGCCATCACGGCCGGCCTTGGTGAACTTACCACCGACGCAAATCAGAAACTAGGGGAGGAGATTCTGGAACGTCTGCAACAGCAGCTCGACGGCGTCAAAGAGGAGCTAGGCCAACGACCCTCGGCGAACGAGGGAGTCACCGAGGAGACCCTAAATACCATCAAGGACAACATTGCTGCAGTCCGCCGAGAGGTGGAAGGATATGCCACAGCTGCTTCTGAGGCTTCCGGGAAGTATGAGATTTTGAATACGGTCAAGGAAGGCTTCCGTGTGCTCCAGGGGGATCTTGAGAGAATGATAGCAGTTGTTTCCATTGCCAATCAGTCTCCACGTAACCCGGACACGCCCGAACTCCTTGACGCCATGGAAAAGGAATTCGATCACCTTCGCCAGACTCTTAGCTCTGTTATTCGCAACAATGCACCATCAGATAAGGAAGAAATCCTTGACGCAATCCGAGATATCTCAGAAGGTCAGAAGCCCGTTAGCAGTGAAAGCATTTCCAAGGTCGTTCAGCGGGAGTTTGAAAGACTTCGCGAGTCTCTAAATATGGGTCTCGTCCCGGCAGAACCGAAGAGTGATAAGGATGACATTATCGCTGCTGTCCAAGTCGCTCTTGAAGCCTTTCATGAGGAGAGAAATAAGGCCTCCGTAGAAAGGTCCAGCAGTGACGGAAACATCTCCCACATTATCAAACAAGAGCTGGAAGGCATCCGCGAATCAATCACCATGGGTCTTGTCCCAGCTGAGCCAAAAATTGACAAGGAGGGCATCATTGCTGCAGTTCAGGCTACCCTTGAAACGTTCCATGAGCAGCGAGCCAAGGCTGACTCCGACAGCCACAAGCTCAGCAAAGATGAGAATACCCGTCAAATCATCAAGCAAGAACTAGAAGCCCTTCGCGAATCTCTAACAATGGGTCTCGTGCCGGCACAACCGAAAAACGACAGAGACGAGATCATTGCCGCTGTGCAAGCTACTCTAGAAGCGTTCCATGAAGCAAAAGGTGAAACGAAAGCTGGCGGCGAAAGCCAACCTTCTACAGTTGAACTCACAGAGACATTCCACGATGGTGTCGGCGTTATCAGGGAAGACATCGCGAAACTACTGGAGCGGCCGACCAAGTTTGACCACTCCGAGCTTCTTGACGCCTTGAAAGATGGGCTTAACGGTCTGAAGGCTGAGGTGGAAATGCTTCGCCAGTCTCGGGCAGACGCGGTTGAAAACACGAGTTCTGAAGGGCGAGAATTAGTTCTTGCGAAAGGGTCGACCATGAACGGCGATATTGAGGGCCTTAAGAACCTAATATCCCAAATCCAAGGCAAGGTCAATTCGATCGAAGAAGCTCCACGAGCCCCGGACCTCCCTGAAAATCTGCTGAAGAAAGAGCACGTCGACGAAATTCTCCTAGGGTTACGCGAACTCCAAAGCTCTGTGGCTGAGATACTAGCTCGTGAGCCTCATGCGGACAATACCATCGCCAAGAAGGAGGATACGCAGGCTATAGAAAGCTTGCTTCGGGACACCAGATCCAAGCTTGATGGGATGGTATTCCCCGCGGCCGATGAGCTAGCGCGGGCTGATCAACTTGGAAGCTTGGAGGGAATTGTGAACGAGGCAAAGAATATCATCACGGAGCTTTCCGGCCGTATGGACGCGGAGTTGCCGACGAAAGCGGATATCGGCACCCTGGAGACACTCATGAAGGATATGTGGATTGCTCTGGATGAGTCGAAAGCCGAAGACGACGAAGATAATGACGAGACGGATGCCGAGAAACTGGTCAAGGCGGACCTGCAGACAGTGGAGGCCATGATCTTTGACGTTAAAACCCAGGTTGAGGAGCTCAAACTTCCAGACGTGGAGACATTCCCAACAAAGACCGAAATCCAAGATCTCGCCACCCTCATGACTGAGTTCAGGGAGAAAGCAGAGGCCAATCACGAATTGACCGGCCAGGGATTCGAAGCGCGAAAGATGGAGCACGCGGGGTTGGCGGATAAGATCGATGCGGCCAAAGCTGTCGTTGAGGGCCTTGGAGAGGAGCTGAAAAGCAAGCTTGACGGGAGCCAGGACGGTCTATCAGAGCTTAAACAGCTCTTAGACGGTTTGGCGGTGTCTGCCGAAAGCTTTACCACTGTCGAAAATGTCAAAGAGCTCACTGAACTTATCAACCGAGAGTTTGAGCGCGCTCGCGGTGAACAGGACGCAATCAAGCTCGAGAGCGAGGAGCGAGATGCTGCTGCCCTTGTCAAACACGACGAGAGCAGGGCAGCTATCGTCGTTGAGCTTGGTGCAAAAATCGATGAGAAGCTGGGTGAAGTTATGGCCAAATACGACGAAGCCCAGTCTACGATTGATTCCAAGTTCTCCGAAGCTGCGGAGCGCGGTAATGAACATCTCGAGACAGTGACGAGCACAAAATCCTTGGCGGAAGATATCAAGCTTGTCATCAGTTCTATGGGCGACACTCTCAATGAGGCATGTGAGCGTATGAGCGCCGACGCGAAGACGGTCATCGAGAAGGTGGACGTCTCATACAACAAGATGGAGGAAATTCACGGCGAGGTCAAGGCACAGAAGGAGCAGGCTCGGTCTGATGTGGAACGAGCAGCGGCTGCTACTGAACGCGTTGAAACCAAGCTGCATGAGTTCCATCCGCAGGTCTTAGAGTCCATCCAAGATATCCTCTCCAGAGTAGGCCAGCACTATGACCACTCCCAGCAAACTTCGCAAGAGCTGAAGATGGACTTATCTGTTCTTCCCTCAACAATCACTAAGATGCTCCCTCCGCCCGAGAAGTACGATGACAGCCAGGTGCATGAGAAGCTAAACAACCTGTTGGAACATAACAAGAATGACCGCGTTCCGGAGACGCTCAATACTCTTATTGAGCAGGTAACCAACAACCAAGTGCACGAGAAGCTCGATCAGTTGCTCAGCCAAACTACAAGCACAAACGGTCAGGTGTACGAGAAACTGAATGAACTCCTGGATCATGCCACGAGCTCTAAGAAACCCATACACGACAAGCTGGATACGCTCATTGACCACGCCACAAACACCGACCAGACCGTCACTCAAATGATGAAGCTCGACGAGATGCACAAGGACATCATGGAGACTTCCCGCAAAATGAATGAGATGCTCGCAGTGCAATCCGCTCTTGTGGCAGAGGACACTGAACGCAGACGCAAGGAGGCTGAGGAAGCCGCCGTGGCCCTTGAGCGCAGAACTGCGCAGAAAGAACAGGTCGAGGGAGAAATCGTCAATCTCAATGAAGAGAAGGAATCGTTGCTATCGATGATCCAACGGCTGAAATCCGAGAAAGATGAACTCGCTGCCCAGAATGCCAAGCTTAACAAGGAAGTTTCTGCTCTGGAAACAGCGCTCGAATTGCGGCACGAGGAGATGCAAGTCATGGAAGAGCGCGCGGACAGCTTGGAGAAGCGGATTCTGGAAGGCGTACTTGAGCATGCTCGCACTGTTCTCCTGAACCGCCCGAGTGGTACGAAGAAGGTTCGTACTTCCCGGGCTCGTAACGTGAGTACTTCGAGTACTGCCAGCACCGTCAAGGACGCTCGTAGTATCCTTGGCAGCAGCATTGGGTTGGCATTGAAGAAACGAGGTCCGCCTTCCTCGCAAAGTAATTCTACGACCGCACCCGCTGCAGGCAAGGAGAGGCGAATCCTTAGCCTTAGCCATGTCACTGGGAACCGTGGAATTGTGGACAGGCAATCAGGCGCAAATGGCGGCCTTGCGAACTTGAAACGCAGTCAATCAGTCAAGTCCAATTTGTCTCCCCGCAAATCGTCATGGGGCGTGAAAAGCCCGGTGGCTAACAAGGAGAACGAGGCGTTCGCTGAGGAAGAGGAGAACCAAGGCGGTGTTGGTACAGGTACCGACACGTTCTCCAAAAGTTCGCAGTCCGTTTCGAATGAGGCCGGAAAGGGGGACAAAAGCATACTGGAGGAGAAGGAGGGAACGAAGGTGAAGGAGACGGAGGTGGGATTGAAGGCTGGAGATGCTGAGGTTGATATGCCAGATGCCAAGGCAACTGTGCCAGACAGCCTTGCACGACAGCACGAGGGGGAGCTGGACGAAGAATCATTGAAAATGGTACTCTATGCACCACCGAGTGACAGCGGAATCGGCACGGAGGTTTCGAGCACGGCGGGTTAACGGTCAATGGTGCCCGAGCCCAGCCATCTTACGATAACTCCATGGGGTTAGTGGGTGGGTAGGCATTACAGCCGTGTTCCTACAGCTTCCTACAGTGTCTTGCCTCGCCATGGCAGACGTTCCCTTCTGTTGTACTTTCTTTTGTTACGTATTGATGACTGCCTCTCCCATCCCAGTCGGGATGCATGAGCATAATGATTTTTGATTAGTGAATGTAGGTACGGAATAACTGTTGAATTACCCTATGCATAGCACCTGCGTTACATGACATAGTCCTGATAGATAGCTAAGTAACTTAAAGACTCGGGATAGGTATTCTGTACCCTGATTAGGAAATACCGAGGCTAGTCATGTGCCGGTCCCAACCAAGCGTTGCCCACCTGACAAATCAGGCATCAGTTGGCACGCGATCACCCTTTTGTTGAATCATGAGAGTAATTTGAAAATAATCAATGAAGCTTCGACGGACACCGTGGCCACCTCCAATCAAGAAGGTCACTCCCGAGCGTCCTTCCCAGGAGATTGGCTCTCCCTTCAGGTATTTCTCCGTTATTATCCCTGGCCGACTTGACTCGTATCTATCTAATCGAGACTCACTCCATGTCATCTCTTTGGCAGGCACCACCGTTTCCCACCCAAGATGGCCAGCCTCTAGAATCTCCAAAAGTCACCTCAACGCCCCCGCTCAGGTTTGCTTCTCCCAGGCTTTCGCGCCTCGGACCTCGTCATACCTAGTTCCAGAATCAGCCTTATATAGGGCTCTTGTCCTGGACTAGTTTCTGCCCCCTTTCAGACCCTTGATCCCAACTTCCCTGCCTCTGCGCCGTAGGTACTACCTTACCACCCAGTCGGTGGCCACACCAGGATGCTAGACCCTGTTCCCCCTCCTCCAGAGTGGCTGCGAGCGGTTATCGAGCCCTGGGCTCAGCGGTTTCACTCCCCCGCCCTCGCGGACCACTGTCACGAGATCATCGCCAGCTTCTTCGCCTACCTTCTAATCCATTACGCCCTTTCTCCATGGCTCTCTCCCAAGCTCTTCCCCCGTCATTATCCCAACTTGAACAAACGAACCAAGCTTAACTGGGACGTCCATGTTGTGTCGCTGGTCCAAAGCACCTTTATCAATGCGGTCGCGCTCTGGGTGCTCTTTGCCGATGAAGAGCGAAAGTCCATGACTTCTGGGGAACGTGTGTATGGATACGATGGGTCGTGTGCCTTGGTCGCTTCTCTTGCTGTGGGATACTTTATTTATGATCTGATCATCAGCACCGTTTATGTCAGAATGTTTGGCATTGGCATGCTCTTCCATGCTATATGTGCGCTATGGGTGTTCAGTTTCGGATACGTGAGTACTTCAAAACTATCAGTGTGTCTCACAGTCGCTGAACAACAGGACAGAGACCATTTGTCAACTTCTACGCCCCAGTCTTTATCCTCTATGAACTCTCTAGCCCCTTCCTCAACATCCACTGGTTCCTCGATAAGGTCAACATGACCGGCAGTTCCCTGCAATGGTACAACGGAATGGCGCTGCTGGCCGTCTTCTTCTGCTGCCGTCTCATCTGGGGCACGTGGCAGTCGGTGTATGTGTATATGGACATGTTCGAGGCGCTGAAGCAAACCTGGTCCGCTTCCTCCGCGCTATTCAACCCTGTCGACATCGCTGCACAGGTCTTCCAGCCCCGCGACGATGGTTCTCTGTGCATCAACGAGGCTTGTGTCCTAGCAAATGCGGAAATCTCAAAGTACTCGAAATACACCGCCGGTGGAGTACCCACCTGGCTCGTTCTCACCTACGTCACCTCCAACCTAGTCCTCAACGGCCTTAACTACTACTGGTTTTCGAAGATGATCGAGACTGTCATGAAACGCTTCCGCAGTCCTACTCCGGACCGAGAGCGAGCCAAGATGACTCGCGATCCCACGGAAGAGAACAAGGAGAACTCGGTAGAGGGCCTCGCGCAGCAGGCCGTCCTCGATGCGGCAGAAAAACTGGAACAGGAGGAAGGGAGCTTGTTCTTAGGTGATAACCCTTCTGCTACCACAGGCGTGGACGGCGGCCTTTCAGAGGAACTTCGCAACAGAAAGGCATAAAGTTGCATGCCGGCTCTGGCAGTACTCCCACGTCTTCGGGCCCGAAGACGGCGATCCTGGCTACGGAAGAAATCAAGGCTAGGAGGTGGATGGCAGGCTAAGGTAGATGCGAATGGCATTAGTGGCTTTACACTTGTTGGAGACGCTTGTAGAGTCATGTTGCTATATCAGACCTGTGCATTTGTTGTTCTCTATGGCTAGCGAAGCCTCCCGCGGTTTCTAGACTTAGCCTAGCTATCAGAATATTATTATCAAAGCTTAACCCGCTTTCTCCAGAGACAGCTCCCACGTGTCGGTCGTTAAAATGCACATTCTTGCGTTTACGTATCTATAATAGATGTTCTTTCTAATCCATGCAATCAAAGCACACCTGTGAGGCGATGAATCATTGGCCATCTCACTGGGCGAAAAGAACCTGACTAGGCCCCCATCCCAGCGTCCTCACTCTTCCTCAGGTCCATGTTCTTGCACCATCAACACACGCAGCTCCGCACTGACATCGGCGGCAAACTCCCTTACACTAAGACCATAGAAAAAACAGAGCACATCCGAACCGAGGCCTTATATTTTACATTACACCAGCTCCACATTGCCGGGTTGAAAAGCGACATGAGCTAAATTGAATGATAAATGAAAATAAACTCGGGCAGATGAAACAAGCTAAAAAAAGAGCCCAAGAAAACACCACACAAGCGCCTTCAGAAACCTCCCAATTGTCTTACGTACCTAAACTGTGATAAGGAAAGATCTTATTTTATCGATAAATAACGATGTGGGTTTCACCGACCCATAGCGGCTTCCGGTTTGGCAAGCATATAGCGCACAGCTTCACGAGCAACAGCAGTGTCCCAAACGCTGTCAGAGCCACCGCGCCGGAATTCGGGTCCGCTCCCGTCTTCACCGCCGCCGCGGGTAGCCTCGCCGAGGATGGTCTCGAGATCTCTGCGCTGCGAGTTGATCCAGCGGCGGACGAAGGTACCCGGGTCTTTGCTGAGAGCGGTGAAGAAGGAATGTCTCGCGCGCGAGTGTGTGAGAGACTGGATAATGAGGGCGATTTGATCGTCAAGCTGGGATATTTGGCGCATGCCGGCCGTGTACTGCGGGTTTTGGGTCAGAGCTAGCATCTTGGAACGGAGCGGGTCTTCGACGGCGACTTGGATGTCGTAGATGGTAGGGGTGGGGTTTTTGTGGAAATCTTCGTCGACGCGGATTGTGTAGGGGAGTTTGATGGGATCCAGGGGGCTAGTGTGAGGCCCGATGCTTTCCGGGATTTGAGGGAAGAACATCTGGTCTCGGCCAAAAATCTGTACGTGATTAGAAGTGACCAGCTGGGATAGTGGAAGAGAAGACTTACCTCCCGCAAGCGATCGTCGCAGCGTACTAGTCTTTTTTCCTCATCTTCTTGTAAGCCCATAGCGCGGATGTAATCCCAGATACCCAGAACAATCCCACTTCGAGTCTCTTCCTCAACGTCAAGTACTTCCGCCAGCGCTTTGCTCAGCTTATAGCGCTCAGGGGTTTCGTCCCTGACAAGACTGATAGTAACGTTCAAGTTCTCCTGCGACGCGCGCGAAAATTGCACGCAATCGAAATCAGCGGTGGGTGGCAGGTTGACCGTATTCGGTGGTAATTGCGGCTTTGTCCAGCTTATCGTCTTCATCTCGTCCGGGCTTGTCGTAGAAGACTTGTCAAAGTCAACAGTAATGGATTTGAAGAATTGCGAGAAGCGCTGTTTCGACCGCTTAGAGGCTGGCTTTTTGTTGTCGGAATTGTCTTGCTCCATGGCGTCCCCATTTTCCTGCGCATTACCCTCGTCCTCGCTATCCGAGCCCGCAATATCATCCTCGTCGTCCAATAGTCGGCCCTCTATCCGAACCTTGTATCGCCCGGAGCCAGGGGTGCCCCCGGGAGCTGAGCCGTTCTGGCCCGGATTCTGCCACGGCTGGCCTTCCACCGTGTTGGAGACCCAGATGCGCATTGTCCGATATTTCTTCACCGTCTTACTGATCGAGTCCTGAATGTCCAGCCTCTTCCGCACGATCGCGGCATCTAGGCGCTTTTCCAGCTCGCGCAAGCTTTTATACTGCTGGACACCTTCCCCGACAACGACCTCTTCGACGCCATCGGGAATATTCTTGTCAGTGGGCTTGCGGCTGCGGCGAAGAGCGGCATCATTCTGGTGCGCCATGTTGCGCTGGGGAGCCATGTATTGGGGGGGGACGGCGTGTTGGGGCATTTGAACTGGCATTGCAGGACCTATATGTCGCGCCATATATTAGAGTTCGAGACTCAAGAGACAATTGGAAGCGCGCCGGAGCTATGAGATAATACGGAGAATCTGGGAATTACCTTGGACTTGGGGTCCGCGCCGAGGCGTGGCAGGAGAACGCTGAGCGCCCTGGGGAAAGCCACGTCCGTAACCGGGCGCGAGTGGGGCTTGCATGGTCAGCAATCAGCGACAGCAAAATAATGATAGGAGTCACGAGCGAGAGTGTGATTCTCAAAAGGCAAGCGCGGGGAGATGGAGAAGGTCGATGAATAATGAGAGGCTTCAAATCAATAATCGTTGCGGCGGATTCCCAAACTTCGCTGGAGTCGCGACTGCGCTAACCCGTTTAGGACATCCGCCCAGGCTACCTACCTTACGGTACCTTACCTACACGCAGCTGCCCAGGTGTAGTAAAGACCAGGATATACTAGGATCATCTCATCGCATTTGTGCTATAATAATTATCCAGCTTATTCCAAGGCTCGTGTGCG
This sequence comes from Aspergillus egyptiacus, assembly GCA_025688805.1. Lineage (NCBI taxonomy): Eukaryota > Fungi > Ascomycota > Eurotiomycetes > Eurotiales > Aspergillaceae > Aspergillus > Aspergillus egyptiacus. The sequence continues at coordinate 44,421 of MU628573.1, read as the reverse complement.
TTATAATCTCTAAGGGATTTCAGAATTGTCCAGCTCTTTCCTCATCCTCAGCAGACCAACAAGTACAGTTCACTAGTGCAACCACAATACTCCGGAAGAGGACCACATTTTGCGATGATTGGAATTATGTCTCTATGTTTTATCATATCCGAACTATAGAAACAGAAACCTCTCTGACACCCAGATTGTGCCTACTCCAGTTGCGACGCCTGGTTAGTGTACAACTCCTCCACAACGTTACTCAGCTTCGCAATGGTGTCTAGAGCAGCATCGTAGCCCTGATCACGCTCGGTCTCATCATAGACAATCAAGCAGCCAGCGCCTTGGTCTAGGACTCCAATAATCACCTTGTCCAGAATCATTTGAGATAGCTTTCTTTCCACCTGCTGCGTATCCAGCCCAACCATCTTGGCGATGTGATCCAACTCGACTCGACTGAACGGTTCGATGACTTTGATGAGGTTTTGTTCTAACATTGCGTCGTAAAGCCTGCGGAGGTGGTTACGGATGAAAGCGTCGCTGCCTAATTCGAACCGGTAATCGGACAGCGCCTTCTCGTACTCTTCGAGCGAGCGGTTGGCATGGGCACGCGCCACTGCTTTCATCGCCTCAAGTCGCGGGCTGGCATATTTCTGTGCCTGTTTGGATCCCAACAGGGTTGTCACATCGTCCACCAAGTTCAACATAATTTTACAAAGTAGCATGTATTGGAGAGCTGCTGTTGCCTTCTCGCCCTCGTCCAGGGAGCTGTATCCTTCGAGAGCTTCGATGAAGTAGGAAAATGAGGTGTTGAAGTCTTTGTCTTCGGCGTGGAGCATGCCACTCTGCATATCTAAACCAGCCTGTAGATTAGGAGGAGTGTAGACCGACGCAGCCGACGTCCGAGCTGCAGTGAGTGCAGCGCGCGCCTTGGCCTGGTTTCCAAGCGCATGGTACACACGCGACTCGAGCAGCTGTACCTCCACGAGCATAAGTTTGTCATCCAATCGCTTTAATTCCCGCAGGAGTGAGTTGATGAGATTAAGGGCTTCATAATAGCTCTGTTTCTGCATGTATATCGCCACAAGCCGGGTCTCGAGGTTCTGCCGGAGGAAGGACCGTCGCTCAGCGACAGCCCATTCGATACAGGATTTGATGACGGCGACTTGGATATCGAGGGTGTTTGGAATCTCACTGAACAAGTCCAGCAGTTGCCGAACTATAATATGGTCCATTAGGTTTCTGCCCTTCTACGTAGGGATTTGAGCGGCCAGCACGACTTACCCAGCTTCGCCGTCTTTGCTTTTGCGAAGGATGAGAAAGAGTCTCGACTTGTTTTGATCAGTTCTGCTATCTCCTGCGGCTTCTTCTCGTCCCGGTAGAGCTCTCCCAGTCCAACCAATGCAGCTTCATAATTGCGCGATGAGCTTTCAGAGGATCCCGGACCCTGGGCAAGAATTTCCTTGTAGATAGTCTCGGCTTTGGAAGCATCCTTCTTTGCGAGAACTCGAGCTTCCTCCAACCGCTGAGCGGCCTGAGAGGAGGGCGCCATGACGAGACGGATAGGTAGAATGAGGTAAACGGAGCTTCTGTAGCTTGGAAATAAGGGTTATTTCGGTAAAGTAGTATGAGGCGGAAGCGAGCTCGACAGGTAATAGACAAGGATAGAATGGATGAGGTTGATTGATGACTGGGCGGATATCATCACTTGGCCGTTGGAGCTTCATCTCACCTTACTAAGTCGAGAGATCTAATGCCTGAGGCAAGTAGGCTCACCGCCCAGGTTCTGGCGGTCTCGATTTCGTCCGTCAGAAAAAGAGCGGCTGAAAAATATTTGGTCGTCTCATTTAATTACTCCAGCATTCAATATTGGTCCCTATCTTCTTATCCGGATACGAAATTGTGAGGAGAGAAAGTCATGGTGAGTGACTTGGTGCAACTTGGATTAAGGGAGCAAACTGCTCACATCCCCGCAGAAAATCAAAGCTCTTTCTCGATCCAGTGCCTCTCAGCAGGCGCCTGGCACTGCTGTGGTTCGACAGCCTCGAAACTTGGATCCCTCTCAGCATCCGTTTGAACGTGCCCGTGAATATACAAGAGCTCTTAATGCTGTCAAGCTAGAACGTCTCTTCGCTGCGCCGTTTTTGGGCCAGATGGGCGAAGGTCACGTCGATGGCGTTTACACAATGGCCAAGGACCCTGGTTCTTTAGAGCGCTTTGCTAGCGGCAGTGGTGATGGTGTAATCAAGGTCTGGGATCTCACAACGCAGGGCGAGGTTTGGCACAACACAGCGCACGAGAACATTGTCAAAGGAGTATGCTGGACACCCGAGCGGAAACTGCTTTCGTGCGCTGCGGATAAAACGATCAAACTATTCGACCCCTACAGAACCTCGCCTGAAAGTCCTCCTCTAGCAACATATCTCGGTCAGGGCGCCTTCACTGGCCTCACACACCACCGAGACCTACCGTATTTTGCTGCTTCGTCTTCCCAGATTTCGATCTACGATCTTTCCCGGCCCTCGTCTACACCCTCCCAGACCCTTCATTGGCCCACTAGCGTCGACACAATCACATCGGTTGCCTTCAACCAGACCGAGACCTCGGTCCTCGCCTCTACTGCTATCGACCGCTCCATCATTCTCTATGACCTTCGCACCTCGTCTCCTCTTTCCAAATTGGTCCTGAAGCTGGCATCTAACGCTATCTCCTGGAATCCTATGGAAGCCTTCAACTTTGCAGTTGCCAACGAAGATCATAATGTCTACATGTTCGACATGAGGAAGATGGACCGTGCCTTGAATGTACTGAAGGACCACGTTGCTGCAGTTATGGATGTGGACTTTAGCCCAACGGGCGAAGAGCTCGTCACCGCATCATATGACAAGACTGTCCGCTTGTGGAACAGGGCAACAGGTCATTCTCGTGATATCTATCACACGTCGAGAATGCAGCGGTACGCACCCCTACCCATTTGTATCCTTTTCAAACGTGAGCTAATACGATGACAGTGTCTTTTCCGCCAAATTTACCCCCGATAACAAATACATCTTATCCGGCTCGGACGATGGAAACATTCGTTTGTGGCGTGCCAACGCATCTGATCGCAGTGGAATCAAGAGCGCCCGCCAGAGGACGAAGTTGGAATACGACCAGGCTTTGGTACAACGGTATGCGCACATGCCGGAGATTAAGCGGATCAAACGCCAGCGCCATGTGCCACGGCCTATCAAGAAGGCACGTGAGATCAAGACGGAAGAACTCTCTGCTATCAAGAGGCGTCAAGAGAATATTCGAAAGCATAGCAAGAAGAGTACTTGGGCACCAAGGCGGAGCGAGCGTGAAAAGATGATCCTTGCAAAGGAGCAGTAGGCGTGCGGCCTGCGTGCGGGAATTTTGTGATGCGGTAGTTTACCCCCAGCCAAAGCCGGGGTTCGCTCCGAACTATCATTACATGCGTGAGCTCGTGGCATACATTTCAAAGGCTCCACACACTGGAGCGTCACACCCGACTCATTTCTGTTCCGGTTGCGGTTTTTCTGATTCGGACCCATTCGTCTGCGTTGACGCTTGTGGTACGGCAAGATCAATCCCGCTCAGGTACCGACAAATGCGCTGAAAACCTGCCGGCAACACCGCATACCAATTGACAAACATGGCGAACGTTGGCAGTCTAAGCACACCACTTTTTCCGTTGTCTATCATTGAGACGATTTCTTGAGCGACACGGCTGGGTTCGAGCACAGGCGCAAAGAAGGGGTTTGGTGTTTTGATAAACTTGAATAAAGGCGTTGATATCTGGCCAGACTCGACCAGCACTGTTTTGACTTTGTCTCCGTTTCCTGATACCCGGAGCTCTGCCTCTAAGGTGCGATGGAGGGCGCTGAGACCTGCCTTGCTTGCCGAGTAGTCTGATAATCCAGCAGCACACAGTTGGCCGAGGACCGAGCTCACGTTAACGATAGTACCCCCATCCTCGGTGGATAGCATCTGAGGGAGGAACACTTGGCATGTATGGAAGACTGCGAGGAGGTTCGTCTGGATGGTCTTCTGGAACGCTTCCGCAGAGAGAGACAGAAGCGGCTGTCCGTTAATTCGGGCAGCGGCACAGTTAACAAGAACCGTTGGCGTACCCAACTGCAGTATACAGTTAGCAAAAAGTACTTAGAGCATCGAGCAGAGCTACACAATGTGACTGCCTCCTTTTTAATATATATAGAAGGTAAGAAAGCAAGAAAGGAAAGGGGCCATACATCCTCCCGGATTCTCTCCGCAGCCCTCTCAACCTGCTCCCGTACTCCGATATCACACTGGTAATACTCCACTCCACCCACCTCCTCCCAGCCCTTGGTCCTCACATCCTCCTCGCCAGCAACATCCAACACCGCAACACTCACCCCGCGCAATCCATAGATCTGCGCAATCAGCCGCCCCAGCCCGCTCGCGCCACCCGTAATCACAATCACTTCCTCGCTCAAGTCGACATGTCTATCCGCGCCGAAGGCAATCCTATCGCTAATCATGAACGCGATGTCGAGGAGAGTGAGAAAGGTTGCGTAGGCAGATGCGGTTATGAACACGGGGTGGCTGTAGGGGGTCGCCTGGGCGCGGAGGCAGAGGACGATTATCCAGGCGATGAAGGGATGTAAAATCGAGCGGCTTAGGACTTTCACAATGAGGTCGAAGGTGAGGTGGGCGTGCCATTGTTGAGGGGGTGCGGTGGTGGTTGACTGGGAAGGGGTGGTGAAGATGCGTTTGGTTGGTGGTGAATGAGATGCCATTTTATGTCCCGGTCTCCAAAGTCGGCTCTGTATGTATGATACCTAGGTATTTGGTTGAGGCTGTCTGTGGGGACGAGTTGGGGGGAGTCGAAGGTGGAAGAAATCAGGCCATTATCGAGAAAGTCGCATTTAATTGTCTCGGTTGACGGATGGGCATCCGACGAATGACTTGAGCTCTGGTTTGGCTGTAGATAGGATCGCCTGTCGCGCCTTGCATCTAGGACATAGATACATCTAGATGTTGCTCTCCGCAGTGTATTCGATTTCTGTTGCTCCAGCGGAATTGTTCATTGCTCTCCGGGGATGGAATAAACTATAGAGTTTCAAGCAATGGATGAAGTTTGCATCCCCGCACTTGAATATATACGTGTAGACGGCCAGGCGTACTCCAACTGACTCCCGACTCCAAACTGGTGATACCATCCATTGACCACATTTCGAATATTTCCTCATTGCTAACTTACCAACCTCTTACGACTGACTGCAAACCCATCATGCCCCCTCAACTCACCCCTCCTGTCAAGACTATCCAAAGCGTCCGACTCGCCGACTCCGCACCAGATTCAACCTGGGACATAAGCATATCATACCCTCCAACCTCCCCCAACGGAATAATCACGAGCATCGCCCCCAGCAGCACTTCACACCCTTCTGCTCAATCCCCCCTCATCCTCCCACCCCTCACCCACCCCCACATCCACCTCGACAAAGCATTCATCCACAACACTCCCTCATACAGCCACCTCCTTCCAACCACAGGCACCTTCAGAGAAGCCCTCACATCCACCACCCAAGCAAAGGCGCAATTCAACCATGCCGACCTCCTCCAACGCGGCGAATGGCTCCTAGCCGAGTCCGTCGCCTCCGGCGTAACGGCCATGCGCGCCTTCGTCGAGGTCGACCATACAGTCGGCCACACCTCTCTGGACGTCGGACTGACGCTTAAACGGGAATGGAGGGAAGCGTGCGAGATCCAACTTGCTGTCTTCGCGCAGGATCCGGTCTTCTCGACTGACTACGGCAACGAGAATAGACGGCTTATTGAGGACGCTATTGCTGCACACGGGCCGGAGGAATGCGCCGTCCTCGGGACGACGCCTTACGTTGAAGACAGCATTGAAGCTGCGAAGCGGAATATCGAATGGGCCGTTGGATTGGCTCTACGAATGGATCGGCATCTTGACTTCCACTTGGATTATAATCTCATTCCATTAAATGAGAATTCGGAACCGCTCATCTGGCACGTTCTACGCACACTATGCCGGTCAGGGTGGACGAAACATACCACGAATAAACGCGTGATGCTCGACCACTGCACCCGGCTCTCCCTCTTTAGTCCAGAAGACTGGGTTCGTCTCGCTGCGGAAATACACCAGCATGATCTCCCGATTAGCTTTGTCGGTCTCCCAACGAGTGATCTCTACATGGCGTCTACTGCACCTTCTGGCCCTGCTCCAGGAACCAAGTCTAACCCCCGGGGCACGCTCCATGTTCCTGATATAATCCGTATGCACGGCCTCGATGCCGTGATGAGCGTGAACAACGTCGGGAATGCGTTTACTCCCTGGGGGTCTGCGGACCCGTTGTCACTTGCCTGCTTAGGCGTGGGAGTGTATCAGGCCGGGACGGTGGGTGATGCGGAGTTACTATTCGAGTGTGTCTCTATGCGTGCTCGGAATGCTATTGGGTTGGCCTCGCCTGGGTCTAATTCAAGCGTGTGCCTGAAATGCGGGGACTGCGCGGACTTTCTGATACTGTTTGACGTGGATGACACCGGATGTTTGGGTGAGGGTTTCAGTCGGCCGCGCAAGTCTGTGGCAGAAGTAATTTGGGATCCTCCGGTGAGAACAAGTAGAGCGGTTGTTAACCGGGGCCGTATGAAGATGCCGGCGCTGTCGGTTTGCTCTGACCACTCTTTTCAGTTTGTAGACTCGTAGATCTGCACGTGGTCACAGTTTGGTAGTTGCCTTAATGAGATGTTGATGTTGATGTAGCCTATCAACCTGCTACTCCAAAGAAGCCGGTACATAGGTAACGCCCTAATAATGCACAGAGTGACCGCAGCCGTACGCCAGCCTTTTATGACTGGCGTACCAAAAAAATACACCAATACACCGGTAGCCTGCAAGAACCACGCAGCAGCAGGGGGAATAGGAAAAAAAAGTCAAGTCATCAAATACACGCTACCTAGGATAGAACACCATCGTTAACTATCGCATGCGCATGCGCATGCAGAGCATAACTGAATGTGGGACACGCTGGATCTTCTTGTAGTATGTCCAGGTCTTCTGTATTGTCCGAAAGACGCACCCCGTTCCCGGCACGCGGGTAAAGGCGATGCTCGTGAAATTCGTACTCTGACTCGTCATCAGATGATTCTTCATAGTACCTCCCGCGGATGACTTGGGGAGCAGGATTGATGGTTAGCTGGCCAGTATTATCTTCCCTGACAGTAGGCATAGACATAGTGGTAGCTGTAGCCTCAGTAAACGGAAACTTCGAGGATGGCAATGACCTCAAATTCTCGGGGAACATAGGTACTGTGGGCTGCTTATCTGATATAGTGAGAAGCAGCTCCACGAGGCTGGCGTGCGATAGACACGATAAATACCGTCGCCGAGCATCTGTAGAAAAGCCCTCGCCTCCCACGTCGGCTCTTGGTGGAAAGGGCGAGTGCACAGGGGGCCTGATTGTTCGATTGGGATTCTTAAAAGCTGCTGAACGGAGAACGACAATCTTTGAGGGCTTGCATTCTCGACAGAGCCATTCCTTCTCTTTTACCGTGATAACATTGCTCGCGATTGGCGGATCATGGCAGTGCTGGTGCCACGCGCCATTACACTCATCACAGAACACAATAGCGTTATTGGGAGGGCTGTGGCCGCGCTGGCAATATATACAGTTGATGTTTGTATTCTTGCCTTTACGAAAAATACGTTTGCGTTTTCTCGCCTCCTGGGATTTATCCCCACCCCCGACAGTGTTGTTGCTTTCTTGGGGAGTAGCTGGTGAGAGAGGTGGCGGTACGTATAGCGATGGTCTATTCACCTGTCGACCAGACTTTGTTTGTGTCGCGGCTGGCGTATTGTCTGACTCGTCTGAACTGGAGTCTCCCGCTCGAATTATGTCTTCATCGTCATCTCCTCGACCGCGTTTGCGCTTTTGGGAGCGTCTTCTGCCATTCCCAGTACTCCTCCACCGAGGTGGGGCAGATATTGTTTTCGCTGTCTTTGCTGCTTGTCCGGTAGCAATGGAGGAGTTATCCGAGATCTTTGGGACTGCTGTAGGTGCTAATGAAACTTCTGGAGGCGGCTGAGGTACCGATGGTGGCTGAACTCCTGTTAGCGTCTCCAGAACAACAGATGTTGATGCTGGGGCAGGCCGTTCTATTGCTGTGTTTGTTGCTTGCGCCTCGGCTACAGACCGGATGTTTGATGTTGTTGGGAGTATTTCGGACGGTAGTGAGACTAGTGGTGGCCGCGGCTGTGGTTCTGTTTGTGGTTGGGCTCCTGTTGGCGTCTCCAGTGTAAAAGATGTCGATGTCGGAGTGGGCTCCTCTACTGCTGTCCTTTCTGCCTGCGCCCTAGCCGGGAATAGGTTGTTCGGGACTGTTGGGAATGCCGTCGATGTTAATGGAACTGGTGATGGCGTCTGATGTCCCGATGGCCGCTGACTTTCCGTTGGTGCTTCCAGAGTAAGGAATGTCGATCGCGAAGTAGAGCATTCTAATGCTGGTTTAGGCGCGACGTTGGCTAAGCCAGAAGGCTTCACTGAAGCTGCATTGATAGCACTGCAGGGGGACGACGGCGAAGGAGCAGGACTTAGATTCGGAACTGTGGTTTCAAAAGGCCTCACAAAATCCCCGTTCATTCCAGTGGGGGACGACGAGGCAGGTGCAGGGTCTGAGTTAACAACTGTCGTATCAGGGAGTCTCACTGAAGCTCCGTTATTTCCATCGGACGATAATGATGCAGGTGCAGAACTCGGATTGAAAACTGTCGTTTCAGACGGCTTCAACGAAGTCCCATTGCTTTCAACAGAGGGCAGCGATTCAGGAACAGGACTTGGACTAACAACTGCAGTTTCCACCGCATCTGAGCTTTCAAACGGAGCTGTTGGCAGCTCAATGAAGGTTGAAGAGACCCTCATCGTTCGTGCTCTCCGAGACTGCGTATTTGGACCGTTCCAGTTCAACCCAGGAGAGAAAGGACTGCAATTGACAGGAGTCTGATCATCTTTCAGTAGCGGTTTCTGCTGCGTTCCTCTGATATTCTGGGCCACCCGCGCAAGGAGCTCCGTCGTAGCTGCCGAAAGCTTTGGGATGTGAACTCTGCTTGAGATCGTACCCGAGCGACTCGAGCTTGACGACTGCGATGCCGTCGAATGCCCAACAGGGAGCGGAACCGACGAAGTTGATGGATGTGAATTTGAACTAATGATTCCGTGGTTTCGGGAGCCTGCTTCTATAGAAGCGAGGGAGTGAAAACCCCCATTTTGTTGGGACATGCCCCAAACAGGCCAGTCAATATTCCGCAGGCAACAGACAGAGATCCAAGCACAGCAAATATTGCTTATCACGTAAGAAAATGTTCTTGCTGGGAAAAAAAAGCGACACAACGGAGCTGGAGGCATCCAGACGGATCCAGTCTTATATGAGATCACGTGATGACACGAATTCCTCTCTCGCCCCAGGAATCTCGGACTGGTTATGTATTGCATATCGATCAGGCCAACCTGGATACAAGGCAAATGCCACAAGCTTGCTCCCTTATCCTCAGTTAACTCATCCGTCTATCAGAGCTGCGATATGCTATGTACTAAGGTGCTTGCCGCATATACGGAAAGTCGCGGACGTGCTCAAAACCGTGCACCCCTCGATGCCCCCTCAAGGAGAGCTTTATATACAAATGTCTGGCTGGACAGTGCTACAGTGGGCCTATGATACAACACCGTCCTGTTTCAATTGAGCGATCTCCTTCTCGCCGATTTGGAGAAATTCTCCCAATATCTCATCGGTGTGCTGCCCAAGGGTGGGAGGGGGCGTCCGCACACCAGGGGTTGCGTGGGAATATTTGATTGGGGTGTTCACTAACTTAATAGGACCACATGTTGGATGTTCGACCTCTGTGACCATCCCACGGGCTTTGACTATAAGGTGGACCTTGTTAGAAAGTCTGTTTACAATGGTCTTGTTTCGGTGGAGCTCACCATGCTCGTGGTTCAAGGTCCCCTGGATGTCGTTAACAGCGGCATAGGGCATTCCACTGCCTTCCATGATTTCCAGACACTGTTGCGTGGTCTTCTCTTTGACACAGTCACTGATCAAGCCATCGATCTCTTCGCGATGTTTTACACGGTCACTGTTCGTCAGGAATCGAACATCTTCCTTCCACTCTGGGTGTCCTAAGCGATCGCACAACACGCCGAATAGTCTGTCATTTCCACCGCCAAACAAGATACCTCCGTCGAGAGTCTTGTAGCTTCGGTACGGTACAATTGATGCTGCAAAATTGTCAGTCCACCCGGACGTCATGATCATAAACTCAGCACCTACGATGTTCAGTGCCCCACCGTCCAGAATCCTTTTTACCACTGATCAAAGCGGAGCTTGCAATGTTGGCCAATGTCGCGACCTGACAGTCGCTCAGGCATGCGTCGATATGCTGGCCTTTCCCAGTTCTAGCACGGGCCAGCAAGGCCGCCATTATCGCATTCGACGTGTACAAGCCTGTCGTTAGATCCGTGACAGCTACACCAACCTTGACTGGCTCGCCCTCTCTGCTTCCTGTAATATGCATCAACCCGAACTCAGCCTCCACCATTACATCGTAACCGGCTCGGTTACTGTAAGGTCCGGTCTGGCCGTACCCGGTGATACTTGTATAGATCAGACCGGGGTTGATTTCTCGTAGAGTTTCATAATCCATGTTATATTTCTTCAAGCTTCCGGGTAGGTAATTCTCGACTAGGACGTCGCACTCCTTGACCAGCTGATGTAGGATCTCGACGCCGGAGTTGTGAGCGAAAGACAGTCCGAGCGACTTCTTATTGCGGTTGACCTGTGGCGAGTCAGCAGAATCATCCGCATAAATCATTGTGGCCTGAGCATACAGCTAAGTAGTAGGCGCTCTCGCCAGGACCCTTCTGTTGTACGCCATCCTTAGTTTTGGCGTACGGCGGACCCCACGCTCGAGTATCGTCTCCTCGCACAGGATGTTCTACTTTGATCACGTCGGCTCTATTCGTACCCGAATTAGGTTTCAGAGTCTACCGCCTCCCAGTCATTCCGTGGTCGTCACATACCCCAAGTCTCCTAGAATCTGAGTACAGTATGGCTGCAATATAACGACAATCAGTATGTACCCCGCACAAGCAATCAATGCTGATTACTTGAAGACAACGTACCCCGGCCAAAACTCTCGTCATATCAAGTACCCGAATACCTTGCAGTGGCAGTGTACCGTCCGCCGAAGGCATCGGAGTAGAAAAGGAGCGCCATTGTGCTGCGCGAAAGAGGGCGTTCCTCTGGGTTGAGCGGAGGACAGGGCGTGGGGCAATGAAAGCCCGCTGCAGCAGGAACGTCGCCTTCATCTTATAGGAATAGGTATCATAGGTACCATGAAGATTATATTTCGGACAAGAATACAAAATCTATTGAAGGGGGAAAAAAAAGAAATAGTTAAGCTTTCGTACATGGAGATTGGGGTGGCTCTCCAAATCGGCGACGACCCCGACCCTCCTAAGCCGAGGTCGACCCGCCTCTTCCGCGACGCAATTCAATCGCTGAACCTCTCATCAACACCTAATAATCGCCTTCCGCTGCGGATAACTCAACCCGCTTAGCCGCCATGTTCACCGGACTTGTCGAGACAATCGGGAGTGTGTACCTCCCCTCGCAGGATTATCCCAACGCTTACTGGTTTCCTATACTGACGGACCTCCAGCGGTCTCCTCCCTCGAACCGCTAGACACCTCAGCGAGCGGGGGCGGGGGAACTTCGCTGACAATCACTGATTGCGAGGATATCTTGACCGATGTTCATCTGGGCGACAGTATCAGCGTTAATGGTATGCATATTGATGAAAATTACTACGATGAATTGGGGGCGGGGTAGTTAACCCAGCCCGCTTAGGCGCCTGCCTCACCGTAACGGCCTTCGAAAAGAGCTGGTTCAAAGTCGGCGTCGCCCCCGAAACCCTCCGGCGCACAAACCTCGGTGCCTTAACCGAAACATCGCGCGTGAATCTCGAGCGCGCTGTGAAAGGCGATACCCGGATGGGCGGGCATATTGTCCAAGGACATGTCGACACGATCGCGAAGATCATCGCCGTGACGCCTGATGAGAATTCGCTTGTCCTCCGTCTGCAGCCGCGTGACCGTGCAGTTCTGAGATATATTGTTGAGAAGGGGTTCATCACGCTTGATGGGGCGAGCTTGACGGTTACGCAGGTCCATGATGGGGAGGATGGATGGTTTGAGATCATGCTGATTGCTTATACGCAGGAGAAAATTGTGACTGCGGCGAAGAAGGTTGGGGATTTTGTAAATGTGGAGATTGATGTTGTTGCGAAGTATGTTGAAAAGGGGGTGCAGGCTTACTTTGCTGGCACTGCTGGGGGTAATATGGGAATTCTGGAGAAGATGGTCGGGAGGATTGTGGAGGAAAAGCTGAAGCAATGATGACTACGAAGTCCATGAGCTCGATGTATATTATGATGATACGTAAATGTGGGTATATTTGACAACCTAGCAAGACAATGCACGGCTGACTGCATGCACCGCAAAATGTCCACGATTGGCATAAGACCGCAGGCATTTCGTTCCTCATGTGTGCAAAGCCGACAGCAGAAGGCAGGCTTGAACGATTAGCACAGGCGACTGGACCTCTCGCTGGAGGTACCTTATGTAAGGGAGTGCCTCGACGTGGAAAGGCAAGCTCGATAAGCCATGGGTAAGGCTGTAGCGGCGTGCCTCTATGTTCTAAGCGTGTGTGCTATTTGATGAAGTGGGGAAGCCGGTGAACCCTTGGCTGTTCTCTATTCATCCATCGATCCATCACTCTCCTCCCCATCCTCGTTGTCGTCTTCCACCTCTTCGCCGTCGTCGCTCAACCATTCATCGTCCATGTCGACATCCTCGTCCTCGTCCTCACTGTCCTCGACCTCCTTGCCCTCGGCTCGAGCTTTAGCCTTTTCTTGCTTCTTCCGCTCGACGTTTTCTTTCTGGATCTTCTTTCGCTCTTCCTTCTCCTTCTTTCTCTTGTCCCAATTCTTGTCTAGCTCGTCGACCTCCTTCTGGGACTTGTGGATATAATCGTGCCACATAACTCTTCCCTCACAGAGTCCCTCCTCAACCTTAATCAGTCGGAGTCTCATTCGCGGGCCGAGTTCGACTAGCTTGACCGCTCGTTTCTCGACTTCAGGCGCGTTCGTCTTTTTCTCGACCTTTTCTCCGGACCGCATGCGCTGCATCTCCCGCTTCGACAAGACCTTTTTTGTAGTGGTGCCTGCAACCTCAACCTCCGCATCGGTATCCAGTTCTGTTTCACTAGCAGAGGTATATCCCGCCGCCGAGGGATCTAACAGGTAATCTGCTGCATCCTCCAGTTTTCCTAGGTTAGGAACCGCAGACTTGTGTTTCTCCCTGTTTCGTACTTCTTTGGGGTCCAATCGTCGGATTCGTTTTGAGATGCCTGTTTTCCTAGTCGTTATTGCGTAGTGTCTCAAATTCAGCACATAAGAGCCCTCTTTATCAGACTCGGAGGCTGGTTCGCGGTTGAGGAGCATGACACGACGGATAGAGGATAGAGGAGTAGCTTGGGGGTTGATTGGCGGGAAGAGCGATTGGAAGATCGTGGTCGTTAGGCCTTCGAGGCGCTTAGGGACTTTCGACTTTTCGTCTGCATCGGGCGAGTTGAAATTGTTCATCACGAGCAGAGGCGGCGTTTTATGATCCTGCCCTCCGCCCCGAGGGCGTTTCTGAGCCCTCTCAACGTCCCGACAGAGCGAGTAGTTTTCCACTTTGAAGTTGAGCGTAGGACCGCGCGGCGTGAGCGCCAACCGCATATTCGTGTTCCCGGTTGATGATTTAGAAAATAGAAGAAGATGCGTGACGCCGAGAGGACCACACATGACCGTATAGTCTCTTAGCCTGTTGGATTTGCGTTCCTAGAGACAAACCATTAAGACATTGTCCAGTGCTCGATAAGTCGCATATAATATGGCGCGTTCGAACAAATACCTTTAACCGCACTGCCGTATCTGGCTCCATCATCAAACGAACATCCTTCACCAACTGGCTTACACTGGTGCCGACTCGGGAACCTCCAATACGGATAACCATCGACTTCGGAGTTTTGCTGATGGACGACGCGCTGCCTTTGCCATTGGCAGTACCGGCGGGCGGCTTTGGCTGCATGCGACTCTTCGTATGTCTGGCCATTTTTGAGATTTTTGCACGAAGATGATCAAACTAAGATCTTCCGCTCTTCTGGTCTGGCCGCAACTTTTTTTTCTGGGCGGGTAGAAAAAAAAGCTAATGTCCGGCTCCGCAGCGACCGGATCAATGTTTGAGCGACGTCTCCATATAATTTTTATCTGAGGAGCGGAACTGCCTTCTTCACTAAATTGAACTAAGTCAGTCTAAATTCAAAATGTCGGCTCTCAAAAAACGCAAGGTTGCTCAGAATCAAGCGGAGAATAATGACGTCTCTGATGCCGAGTCCGTCAGCTCTAACGAATCTGCTAAGAATGGACAACAACCCGCGGGCGAAGAGGCCCAGAGCGCAAAAACCTTCAAAGACCTAGGAATCATTGACCAGCTTTGTGAAGCATGTGAGAACATGGGATACAAAGCTCCGACTCCCATCCAAGCGCAGGCGATTCCTCTGGCTCTGGAGGGCCGTGATGTGATCGGTCTCGCAGAAACAGGAAGCGGAAAGACAGCGGCTTTTGCGCTCCCCATGCTCCAAGGTATGCTCGCGTGATCTTTCCCTCGAAACTACAGGGGTCTGACAAACACAGCGCTCATGGAAACGCCCCAAACACTCTTCGGCCTCGTACTAGCACCCACCCGCGAACTGGCATATCAAATCTCCCAAGCTTTCGAAACCCTCGGATCAACCATCGGTGTCCGATGCGCCGTTATCGTCGGAGGCATGGACATGGTGTCTCAAGCCATTGCCCTAGGTAAAAAGCCGCATATCATTGTGGCAACGCCGGGTCGTCTCCTAGACCATCTAGAGAACACAAAGGGCTTCTCTCTCCGCAACCTTAAATACCTTGCCATCGACGAAGCGGACCGGCTCCTGGACATGGACTTCGGCGAGTCGATCGACAAGATCCTCAAAGTTCTCCCGCGAACCCGCCACACCTACCTCTTCTCCGCGACAATGAGCTCCAAGGTCGAGTCCCTGCAGCGCGCTTCTCTCTCCAACCCGCTCCGCGTCTCCGTCTCGAGCAAGTACCAAACCGTCTCGACCCTTCAGTCCTCATACCTCTGCATCCCACACAAACACAAGAACCTCTACCTCGTCTACCTGCTGAATGAATTTGCCGGTCAATCCGCAATCATCTTCACAACCACAGTCCACGAAACACAGCGCGTCGCATTCATGCTCCGGGCCCTCGGATTCGGCGCAGTCCCCCTGCACGGCCAGCTCTCACAGTCTGCACGTCTCGGAGCCCTGAATAAATTCCGCTCCCGCAGCAGGGACATCCTTGTCGCTACGGATGTTGCCGCCCGTGGTCTCGATATTCCTTCCGTCGACGTCGTTCTTAACTTCGATCTGCCCATGGACAGCAAGACATACATCCACCGTGTCGGTCGAACAGCTCGTGCCGGAAAGAGTGGTGTCGCTATTAGCTTCGTTACGCAATATGATGTTGAGGTGTGGATGCGCATCGAATATGCCCTCGGCAAGAAGCTGGAGGAGTACGAGGCTTCAAAGGATGAAGTTATGGTGTTGGCTGAACGGGTCGGAGAGGCTCAGCGGCAGGCTATCATGGAAATGAAGAGCTTTGACGAAAAGAGAGGGAGTAAAGGAAAGAAGTTTGGAAAGGGGAAACGTTCGAGGGACGATATGGATCAGGAAGAGGGTTAGGTTTCTTGCCTGCCGTGAAAGAAAATATGATCATGTTGCGTATGTCCGATATAGTTAAGCGTTAGATTGAATACCCAGCATCTTATTCGTCTTCTCATATAAATATCACTCTCATGGTTGCACTGTAAGGACGTAAGTTAAGTTCTTGAATTTTGTCATATTCCTATTATTTGCTATGCAAAGTTAATGCTGTAACTGTAACTAGCTCTTATTAACAGCTTTGGGGAGCAATTGACTCTTTTTTATAATAGCCGGCATGCAGACCATTCATTCCCGGAATGTCTCATAACTACTGAATGACTTCCTTAGTGCCAGCTTCACGGACGGCGTTGGCAACGCGAGTGGCGAGGTCATCCGCCTCAGACCGGCTTGCGGCTTCGGCGTAGACACGGACTGCATCTTCCGTACCGCTTGCACGGGCGAAACTTCGTCCCTTGTTGTAGCGGGACTGCAGAGACTCAATCTTTTCTTGAAGACCTGGCGGCGACTCGAGCTTGCGCTCGGCGTCATAGGCCTTGAAGATTGAACGGTCAGCTACCTCTACGCGAACGAGGCGGGAGGGGAGATCTGTGTAGGTGGCCAGCCATTCTTTGGGGGTCCAGCCCTTGTGAGCGAGGATGGCTTCGACCAGAAGCATGTCGCTGAGGGCATCACCGACGGCTTGGTTGATCAGATCTGTAAGCGCATCAAGACATTCGAGTGCACGCTGTTGAGCCGGGGACTGGGGCTCTGTGTTCTTGATAGTCTTGAGAGCATTCTCGGAGAAGGTAACTGTGCCGTGTCCGTTGGCCTCGAAATACACGCCGACATCAAAACGCAGGGCAGCATGGTGAAGATGCTTCACACCAGTGTTTGTGCAGACTGAGGGAAGTTTCAGGACTTTCTCGATGTAATCTGTGCTGGAACCGTTCGCGTATGCAGTCTGGACAACGCCGATCTTGAGCTTATTCGCGATACCCGCGTTCCGAGCAAGGTCGCCAATGAATGAAGCCGCAAGGGTCGCAATCCGGTCCCCATCAAGCATCCGGAAAACATTGCTCTCGTCAATGAAGTAATATATAATCCGATCCGCATCGCCGTCCAGCGAAGCACAACGATCCAGGGGGGCCGCTTTTGACGAAGGCGGGGCTCGTTGCTTCGTCTTGACAAAATCCGCACCACACTTTAAAGGAGTTAGCGAGTTATTACCAAGGACGATTCAACAACGACTCACCTCGAAGTTCAAACTGTCGGGGTTGATAACATCGTCGTTCGAAACCTTGATGTCAACACCGCCCTCGTCAGGGCTGGGCAGGTACTTGAGGAGATCTCTCAGCTTCGGCCCACCAACGCCGTTCGCGCAGTCCACAGTTAGAGAACCATTGACCCTCACACCTCTCATAACTTTCTTGAAAGCCTTGGCAAGTTTCTCATAGTATCCTTGCTCGGTGGGCTCGCCATACTCGTACTGTGTGCCCAGGGTGTTCTTGCAACGAACAACATAGTGCAGCTGCGGCGTGGTCATGAATTTACAGTCAACAAACTCGACTTGGGTGGCCGTAAGAGCAGCATTAAGAACTCCGACCAGCCGGGAGCCAGAAGCGCGAGTATCGCGTGCAAAGACGACCCGAGCTGGGTTCTCCATGCTGACATCAATCTCCTTTATAAGCTCTTCGTATACATCGCTGATGGTCTCCATCGGGGCATTGGCAAGTTTCGTGGCATACGCTTCCCACTCAGCCTGTTGAAAGATGAGAAATGAGTTTGAGCGGTAAACGAGAATTCATGAATCGTACCTCTAACATTTCACCCTAGAGAAAATCACTTAGCGACGATTTCATTATTGCTTGTGTCTGATTTACTCACCATAGGATCAATCAACTTGACACCATTGTCCGCAGCAGGGTTGTGACTGGCAGTGACCATAACACCAACCCATTGCCCACTGAGTTTCTTCGAGCGAAGCCCTGCGAGCAACCCAACGGCGAAGACGACGGTGTTGAGGTAGTCGCTGGTAGAGGTGAGTTAAAAGTGTAAACAAATCCTGATCGCGGGGTATGCTGGATGCGGGGAGACAGATCCGCGAAGGAAGGGGGAAGATGAAAGACAGCAGAGGATTACTTACGCCCTCATACGAAACTGCAAGTGACATGATATTGATCAGTTCCAAGCTTCAACGGTTGTAGAAAACGTATGGCAAAGTCACCTACGCCAGCAGTGCCATACTGGAAGACCTTCCCTTCGGGCTTCGTATACTGCGATGCGGCCTCTGTGATCGCCTGCTTAATCTCGGGGGACGCCATTGTGGCGTGAATTGAGCGGGATATGTTCTGACTAGGAGGCCTGGGGGGGAACAACTGGCGGGAAAGGAGCAGGAATCAGGAGCGGAAGAGTGAAGAGGGGGGAGAACAGGAAAGAATGGATGCGAAGAGCAGCGAGCAGAGTGAGACCTGAGGGTCCTTGCCGTCAGTAGCGGTACAGTGGTACAAATACTAAGTAGACTAGTTTGTCACTGCGGCGGTCTCAGCAAAACATCCCCGAGCGGTGAGCAACAAACTTTTGGAACTAAAATGGGATAGTGGATCTCTCCACGGCTGGTTGTTGATCTGAAGTTCTGAACAAATCACAACTCGGAAATCCTGGAGAATACTAGGTAGGAGCAGATATGTACTCGACCGTCCGTAGCATCTGCGATCAATCGCGGTGATAAGTATCTAATGTCACTTTGCGGCCAAGACCATTGTTTTTCTATGCGGGGCAAAGTCATGGGTTACGTATTTATATTGGCGGAGCCTCTACGCCCATCCGCCTGAGACTTGAATACGGAATGTCTACCTAGTCATCTGGACTGCCTATCCAACAGCTGACTGCCGCCAGCCGCAGAAGCTGAGAAAAAAGTATATTGGATCTCTAGACTCACAGTCAGACATCAGCGGTTTGACTGGTTGATCTTCAGCCACCTTAAGCTTTCAGTCTTTCTCCGGCCACGTCATCCTGGATATCTTTGATCAGGTACCTGTCAATGGCGTCAGCGCGTGTTGTTGTAGCTTGTCTTCAAATAAAAGAGGCCACTCACAAGTACCACCATGCACAGGGGATGACAGTTCCCAAGTGCCACAGGCAATGGGCGTCGACGAGGGCGTACCAGGGCGGGAAATCCAGGAGTTCAAGACTCATGGCCAAGATGATCCAAACGACGATCATCGCCGGCCAAAGAGCCCAGGTTTTCCCTGATTTTCGGTACCGAACAACGCTAAAGCAGATCCATAGCATGTTCTGGATCATGCCAATAACGATATTCGCGATCATGTTGTACGTGTAGTCCCATGACCAAAAGCTGAGGTAGCACACGTGTACGGTGTAGAGGAGAATGCAGAGCGTCGTCCACAGGCGCCGCAACGTCGGGTTATATCGGGGTTGCTCTTTGTCCAGACGAAAAATACGCACGGTAGCGAGATAGAGTCCATATAGCACATTGGCACCGGCTCCGTAATAATCAAGCTTCTCGGTTAAAGGGAAGTCTCGGGCATGGAAGATCATGCTGAAAGTCCAGGTTGCTAGACCGGTGTATCCGAAAGCGATGTAGTACTTCTGCAGAGAATGCCATGACGGAGTCGCTTCACGGAGACGAGCCATTCCATACCAGTGGGCGAGGAAATTGAGGCCGGAAAAGATAACAGAGAACAATTCCTGCATGCCAAGGATTCTGCGAAATGGCCATTTCCCATGGAATTGCACCACAGGGCTCAGCATTGGAGGGTCGCGAGCTAGTCGACGGTCTGTCACGACATGTTGGCAAGTATAGTCGCATTCGGCTGGACACGTCCAGAGCATTACACGGAGAAGGAAAGCTAGAAGTGGCTGAATTAGTTATAGGAGCCTCCATTTGATGGCTGTTGAGTAGAAACGTACGAATGGCTGATTTTCCATCCTGGCAATTCTCAGCCTCGCATATCTGGACTTCGTTAGCTTAGCAAGTCCCGGCGCCACGAGGGACGTGCCTTAACGCAGGACTTGAAGTCCGGAAGATGGTCACCTAACGACGCTGACGACTTTGGGATGTAAGTTGCGAGAATCAAAAGGACGAGACAATAAAGAGTCTTCCTTGCCGCTGATCTCAGTATCATTGTGTAACGTATTCAGTGATGCAAATAAGGAGAGACTTGAGCACAACTTTACTGCGGAGCACGGAGTAAGGAGGCTTGAAGCTCCTCAAGCTAAAGCTAAAGCACGGAGAACAACCGGAGCTCTGGCGGAGTTAATATCTTGGCAATAATAGGGACAGATCCGCGATTGCGCTACAACAAAGCACCAGTTTCATCATGTTCATGGTATATTGTCGGATGTGTTAGAGTTACCTGTATATTCAATTGATAACAGTTGCATCAAATAAGAGTCTGCTACTGCCAAGTGTATTCCAATGTTCACCAACATCATCTAGGTCGGTCAGGAGTAAGAGACTTCCAACAGCCCTAATCATGAATTAGGGCTGCTGTGGTCACAAGGAGATAAGATAGCTAAAACACTATGCCAGTTTTATCTTAGTGTACTTTTGGCCACTGGACGGTTGGAGAAATTCCCAATGAGGGAAAGGCCTAAAAAAAAGAGCCTGAAAGAACATCTGCAGAAACTACGCCAGAATCTCGTTTTCGAGGCGGCAATTCTCTCCTTCGCTCTATGAGAGGTAGTATCCTTTAGAAGATCGATCTTATTCCCGTCCTATCTCACCTTTTCTACCTATTTCCGTGTCAGCCCTTGAAACATTTTCCCGCATCTCAACGAGCCCGTCAAAATGAGTGAGACCGAGAAACAGGTTATTACCAGCAGCGCTGACCGCATGGTTGGTATGGATCATGCCGAGGTGCGCTACTTTACAAGGTACGAGTTGTCTCCTCGAGGTTTTGAGGTCCATAAACTGACTGAACGATAGCTATGATCATCATGGTGATTATCTCCGCTGTTGAACCTTGCTTGATGTCTCAATTGCTAATGTGAACTCCGCTCAGGAATTCATGAGGAGATGCTTGTAAGTTCATCGCATTTGGGGTAGTTGGATTAGCCTCGATTAACCTTCTTTTCTTTATTTAGAAAGACGACGTACGAACCAGGTCGTACCGCGATTCCATTTACCAGAACCGCCATATTTTCAAGGACAAGGTTGTTCTCGATGTCGGCTGCGGAACGGGTATTCTGAGCATGTGCGTATCCAAACTCATGAGATTTTGCGCAGTCGTAGTCTGACAATTTGTGTCTAAAGGTTCGCGGCGAAAGCCGGTGCCAAACACGTCATTGGAGTCGATATGTCGTCGATTATCGAAAAGGCCCGTGAAATCGTTGCCGTCAATGGCTTGTCGAATAAGGTCACGCTACTTCAAGGAAAGATGGAAGAGGTTGTGCTTCCCTTCCCCAAGGTTGATATCATCATTTCGGAGTGGATGGGCTATTTCCTCCTCTACGAGTCTATGCTGGACACCGTCCTCTACGCCCGCGACCGGTATCTCGTTCCTGGTGGCAAAATATTCCCCGACAAGGCCACTATGTACCTGGCCGGCATCGAGGACGGAGAATATAAGGATGATAAGATTGGATGTAAGCAATCTCTTTATTTCCGGCTTTTGATTTGAACGTAATGCGCTAATAACCTACAAGTCTGGGACAATGTTTACGGATTCGACTACAGCCCGATGAAAGAGATCGCCCTTACGGAGCCCCTTGTCGACACCGTCGAGCTCAAAGCCCTCGTCACTGACCCCTGTCCCATTATCAGCTTTGATCTTTATACAGTCAAAAAGGAGGACCTCGCTTTTGAGGTGCCCTACTCGCTTCCTGTGAAGCGTAGCGACTTTATCCATGCTGTTATCGCTTGGTTTGATATCGAATTTGGCGCATGCCACAAACCCATCACTTTCTCCACCGGGCCCCACGCCAAGTACACCCACTGGAAGCAGACTGTATTCTACTTGCGGGATGTCTTGACTGTTGAGGAGGAGGAATCTGTGTCTGGTGTGCTGTTAAACAAGCCAAATGACAAGAACCCCAGAGACCTAGACATCAACATCACATACAAGCTCGAAACGCAGGACCAGACTCGGTATGCGGAGGGCAGCTGTTTCTACAGAATGTAAGCATCAGCCTTCCATCCCTGGCCATCAGATACTAATCTTTACAGGTGTTAAAAAATCTTTTAACTTATTTCTCATCTAGGGTGCTTTGTAAGCACCATTTTCTCTGGACTCGACTTACGCTACATCATACATATGGGAGGGTCGACATGTCCGCAGCATAGCATTGATAGTACACCAGTTGTAGGGACTTTGGGTTGATTGTTGCATTTTTTTCCCCCCCTTTCTCTCTCTCTCTCTCTTTCTCTCTTTCTGTCCCGGCTTATTGTTACCAATTGGCGTTGTTTCTGGATGGCATCGGAATGGCATCATTGTTCGGCGTGAACGGAGAGATGTTTTCCGGAAGAGACGATTATGAAGCTCCTCGAATTTCCCCAGGTAGATACCCCGAGTCGATGCTCAGTCTAGCAACCTCCGAAATTCTCATTGTGACATCTTGCAGTTTTTTCATAGGTGTTTGATGTTCCGTTCTCGTTCTCTCGTTTGCAGGATGCCGTATAGACCTCACTGTAGTAAATTGGAACACTGACAGCGGCCCGGCCAATCTATCCGGATGCCAGAGTGGTTTCAGTAGTCTAACCTAGCAGAATGGCCAAGGTAGACGCATGCACAACTGAGCTTCATTCAAGAAGTCGAACCCGATGCCGTCCAAAACCATGGATAAGTAGCCTCACTGCTCTTAAACGCGGAGCGGCACGTGATCGTTCCTGAAACGTGGGAACCCCAAAGGAGTGGACCTCGGAACATTCGAATCCTCGAACTTGGCGTCGACGACGGGTATTTGCGGAATAGTATCAATTTCTGCTTCTCTTTTCCGCGTCACCGAAGATCTGAGGAATAGAATCTGTACGGGCCCAGCATGAGTAGGATACTCCCGCCCTGGGCCGTCAGGTCCCTGAAGTCTTCTGTGTAAGCCATCTCTACCGGGTGTTCCAGTGGTCGCTAATGCAGTTTAGTATACTCAAGCAAAACGGTCTGGTGGGTTATTGGCGAATCCTTTGGATTTGGTGCCAACTGCTTAGGCGCCCTTCCGGACAAGTTCCAGGAGCTGATATGATGTTTGAAGTGTGTCCTCTCCCGGAATCTATCAACTGCTTTGCGGCCTGGCGTTCACACTCTACCGTCGTGTGGCTCCCGCCGTCGGGTTACTCAGCCTCCAGCGCTGCGGAGGAGTATTTCAACTTCCAATTCGGAAGATTTTATTCCAACTTCAGCAGAACCCATTTCGGAACTCAGCGATGAGGAAGAATTTCCACCACAGCTTTGCCCTCCAGAAAATTTTGATCACAACGACGAGTTCGACTCCGATCGATATGTGCTTCTGCCTGTTGGAAGGATTTCCCGCGAGCCAACAAAGGCCAACACTGGGTGGCGCGCATAGTAGGTGCCTTTAAGCAGCGTCCTATTATCCGGTCGTATAGCTAAATATATGATAGTGGAAAAATCTGGTTAAGGTATGCGCGAAGAATCAATGCAAAAAGCCTGGGGAGTGCATCTAACCGACATCCACCTGTTCCAGGGATAACTGCCAATGCTCTCAGTGTCTTCATCCGGACACGAGGCAACGGATTGTTGACATTTTCTCGGTATGATCACGAGCTTTCTTGTCCACGATGTACTGCTGAACCATACATGTTCTAATCACAATACCAGATCCCAGTTGATTTCGTAGCCACTAAGATCAGACGCACACCAGATAGCCTCCAAGTGGAATGTAGGAGCTCCTGCATTGATTTCTTGAGATGGAACTGATGTTCGTTCAAAGGGTCTGATGGCCATATTGGCAAATACCCATTCAAATGGCTGGCTACACATACCCGTCAGAGAAGGAAGCACCACATCTTAGCACCAGGTAACATTCATTTTCGGTAATTATTAACACCTCCTAGGTTGACTTTTTCATTGACTTGGAATAGGCCCTTCGGGACACACACCCCAGGGAATAATGAGTACCCGACAGTATCATATGGAGATGTCATGGCCAATGATAAAGGCTTACTCAGTTGGCTTGAGCATATTGTAAGTCTTGCCCCCAAATTTTGGTTGAATCTGCCTATTAACATCAGCGAAGTATGATTGGGGATTCTGTTTTGTGAAAGACACTCCTGTCGATCCTGAATCGACAGAAGCGCTTTTGAAGCGGATAGCTTTCATTAGACATACTCACTATGGTATTAGCGGACCCTTCACTTTATGGGATTGTGATTGTGCTAAATATATTTAGGTGGTTTCTGGGATTTTACGGCCGACTTGACTTTCAAAGATACTGCCTACACCACAGAGTTCCTTGGTGCACACACGGATAATACATACTTCACGGACCCGGCACGACTCCAACTGTTTCATCTTTTATCCCATACAGAAGGTGAAGGAGGTGCCAGTCTGCTTGTTGACGGCTTCCAAGCAGCAAAGACTTTAGCAAATGAGAACCCAGAGCATGCACGGCTTTTACAGGCGATCAGACAACCCTTTCATGCAAGTGGGAATGCGGACGTTTGCATACAGCCTATGTGTGAGCACCCAGTTTTCAAGCTATACTCGGAGCCTTGGGGACGGCTGTACCAGATCCGGTGGAATAATTATGATCGAGCGCCCAAATTTAATTGGACTATCGGTGACCAAGAGAAATGGTATGAAGCAGCGGGGCATTTTAACGAGATCATTCAGCGACCCGACATGGAGATATGGACTCAACTACAGCCTGGGACAGCACTAAGTGAGCCTACATCCCCCGTCCGCAGCATAGGACTTTGCAGATTCCGACTAATCATGGCTAGTTTTTGATAACTGGAGAATGCTACATGGCCGTTCCGAATTCACAGGAAAAAGGAGAATGTGTGGCGGATACAGTAAGTTTTTACCTCCCTTCCACTTCTATATCAAAATTCTTTCCGCAAGGCATTTGTGAGATTTTTTTCTCGTGCTAACTGGCTGTCGCGCAGTCAACAACGATGACTTCCTTTCACGGTACCGGATGCTCAAATTTGGCCGAGAAAGGATGCTGCAGCACCTTGGAGACTATTATAAAACTGCATCCAATCCCAACACCTATTTTTAGGGAGGTTCCTGCTAGTAAGATCGCAGATCTGAAGCTGTGGGCGGGGGGCTCTTGCCGCATGGAACGAGCAGAGAACATCGGATCTCTTTAACATGTGATCCACGCGTGTACCAGGTGAAAATAGTATCTGAGATATCTTTTATAATAAGGAACGAGAAATTGCTCTCATAATATAAAATAGTTATATGCAGTTAAACTGTTATATGCACTAGCTGCGGGAAAGTAGATGGCGATTTGTAAAGATCACGTGACCAAGGCAGGACAGCTGACGTTTGGCCAGAGCTCAGAGCATTGTCCCAACCAGTTCATATCATAACTTTCTTTAACCACTCCCCCACCTTCCTATCATCTCTCTTACCTTTTCTCATTTCAATTCACACCTCGTCATACCCTACTTCATTTCCGAACCATAATCATGTCGACCTTGGAAGATCTGGACGACCTTGAGCGCGAGGAGAGAGACAAGAAGAAGGAACAAGGCGATGGCGGTGACGGCAAGCAGCCCAGCGGCGATGGCGATGCCGATATGAAGGATGCGGATGCGAAGAAGAAAGAAGAGGAAGATGACCTTCTAGATGAGGAAATCCTCAGTTCAAGCACAGCGGACATTGTTAAGCGGCGGCGCATGCTAGAGAACGAGCTTCGCATAATGAAGAGCGAGTATCAGCGACTGACGCACGAGCAAAATACGATGAAAGAGAAAGTCAAGGATAACCAGGAGAAGATCGAGAACAACAGGTGAGACTTGGCTTTTACCTATTGACGGAAGGGGGCGAAACGGAGGCTGCCTTCGGCTGAAGGAGCTGTTGGCCAGGAGATGGCATGGCTCCAAGGGACTATCATTAACTTGCTTTATTTTATAGGCAACTCCCATATCTCGTTGGAAACGTCGTCGAGCTGTTGGATCTAGACGTGGAGGCCGAGGCTGCTGAGGAGGGGGCCAATATCGACCTGGACGCTACTCGGGTAGGCAAGTCTGCCGTCATCAAAACTTCGACTCGTCAGACCATATACCTCCCCCTCATTGGTCTGGTAGACCATGAGAAGCTCAAGCCAGGCGATCTCATTGGTGTTAACAAGGACTCATACCTCGTTCTTGATACCCTCCCTGCCGAATATGACAACCGTGTGAAAGCCATGGAGGTCGACGAGAAACCTACAGAGAAATACACAGATATTGGTGGTCTGGACAAGCAGATTGAGGAGATTGTGGAAGCTATAGTGTGGCCGATGAAGGAGGCCGAAAGGTTCAAGAAAATCGGCATCAAGGCACCCAAGGGTAGGGATCTAGTTCTTTATCATGCCAATTTGGAAGACTCTTGACTAACTGATACGCTGATTAGGTGCTCTGATGTACGGACCCCCCGGTACAGGTAAAACCCTCCTCGCCCGAGCCTGTGCAGCCGAGACAAACGCGACCTTCCTGAAACTGGCCGGTCCGCAGCTGGTGCAGATGTTCATCGGTGACGGAGCGAAGCTCGTCCGAGACTGCTTCGCCCTCGCCAAAGAAAAAGCGCCCTCGATCATCTTCATCGACGAGCTCGACGCCGTCGGAACGAAGCGTTTCGACTCCGAGAAATCCGGCGACCGCGAAGTCCAACGGACCATGCTGGAACTCCTCAACCAGCTCGACGGTTTCGCCTCCGACGACCGAATCAAGGTCCTCGCCGCCACGAACCGCGTCGACGTCCTCGATCCCGCCCTCCTCCGTTCCGGCCGTCTCGACCGTAAGATCGAGTTCCCCCTACCCAACGAGGAAGCCCGAGCGAACATCCTCCAGATCCACTCCCGCAAGATGGCCGTCGAGGACTCGGTCAACTGGGCGGAGTTAGCGCGCAGCACGGATGAGTTCGGCGGCGCCCAGCTCAAGGCCGTCTGTGTGGAGGCCGGTATGATCGCCCTCCGGAAAGGTATGAGCAAGGTCGGGCACGAAAACTACGTTGATGCCATCGCCGAAGTCCAGGCTAAGAAGAAGGATACGAACATGGGTATCTATGTTTAATAAGTCTCCGTGTCGGATCTCCATTCACTTATCTAGACAGCATCCATGCTCCCTCTCTTTGCCGCTTACTACTCCGTATTATCATCTCTATGTAGCTATGTCTGCGCAGCTCAATAGAACCCGCGCTACAATGGATCAATAAGGCCCCTTTTGTCATCCGTGTCGTACATTACTTCACTTAGAAGACTAGAATTGATAGGCCGCCAGTAGTCCTGGCGCACTTTCCACGAGCCAAGCCCATTTAATGTTTACAGTATAGAATCAATAGTATACTACTGAGAAAATTACACTCATGGTCCAAGACTTGCCTTGACAGCTATATTATGCATTAGTGACTGCGAGTGATTTCCAACACTGGACCAGAGCACACTTTCGCACCCACTCTATATACACTATACACAGCCCTGAGCATATCCATGTCCCAATTCCCAAATAATGGCCATCCAATAGTCAAGCGATTCCAGTCCAAGCCAAGAAATCAGGTCCACCAGTGCGCCATTCAAATATCTGTGAAACAGAAAAAGGAAAAAGTTGGAAAGAAGGAATTAATAACAAGTGAACAAATTAATATGTTCCCTTCCTTTTTTTGTAAGGTAGAAGTAGAAGACAGGGTATCAAGTAGAGGACATGGTGTTATACATGCAAAGTAAAGAGAATAAGAGAAGCCCCGCATCCACCTTTCAGTGCAGAAGATGTCCCAGGGACGAAGCTAGCAGATCCAGTCTGGCTTGCGAAGTAGAAGGTGTAATAAGTATGTGGTTCCAGTCCTTTGGGGTTGACTGTGCGCGATCCGCGAGTGAGTCATTTGTCTGATCATCCATCCGTAAATCCCATTCTTCTGCAAGGGTGCGAGCGTGTCGAAAGATATCCAGGATCGACTGTCGCAAATTATACTTTGATGAAGCAGGTAAGAAAATGGACTCTGTTGACGAACCCCTAGAAAAGCCGCTTAACGTCATAAAGCTGGGTGTTAACGGGACGTTCCCGCTCCATATGGAACCACCATTCCCGACCGCTCTTGTGGCTGTAATTCCAGGACCCTGTGCAGACGTCTTTATCCCACGGAAGTGCGGTGGTGGGCGACATAGTCATCGGCGTGAGTGGCGTGATTGGTGTTGTTGGACTCGTGCCTAAGGCGGAGCGGCCGCTGATACTTCCCCAGCCGAATCGTGGAGTTGATGTCGTTGCTGGAGACGGTTGCTCTTCAATGGCCGGGCTCGAGACACTCTTCCTACCGAAGCAATTCACCCCGACCCCGGCGGCGAAGGTCAACGATTGGTTGGCGGTCAGGATATGGTTCCAGGTAACGAGACCTCCGTCGGCCTCCTGGCCTGTGATATCAGGGTGAAGCAAGAATCGCGGAATGGATACATCCTTTTCACTCGTTTTGGCGCCGATCCTACCCATGTAAGAGGGCATTCGGAAATCAAACACAGTTACGGGCCCTTCGTGGTCCTTTCCCGCTGGGTTTGCCTTGGGTCGGTCCAGAGGCGTCTCCCACAGTCCAGTTTCATCCATTTCCATGTCGGCTTCGAGTTCATCGTCAGAAACTTCCAGCGCGTTGTCGGGTACATACGAGTCAGAGTGATCTGTGATAAGCACAGGCAATCCATTCTCGGCGTCTCTTGCCGCCATGTCGATGAAAGTTTGGGCCCGTATTCGGGCGGACGTCAGGTTATTTCCTGCAGGCAGCGCCATGGGTCGTGTCGCTATTGAGCCATGGGAACTCCGAGGAAGGCTGTACCGGTCAGGGGTTAGGAGTGCCTGTCCGCCAGGAATTGGTCGACAAACAGCCTGCAGAGCGCCTGGCGGTTCCATATCAGACGGTGCTCGCAAGGTGTCCAGGCGTGGGAAACCCCCAGAGAGAATGCTTTGAGCAAGGTGTGAATTGGGTGTCTCAACGTGTCTAAGAGGCTTGATAAACGGTGCGAAGTCGAGCCTAGTAAGAGCTGTGCTAGGATTGGGACAAGCGACATCCCAATGTAGAAACTTA
The DNA here is from genome assembly GCA_025688805.1 of Aspergillus egyptiacus. Lineage (NCBI taxonomy): Eukaryota > Fungi > Ascomycota > Eurotiomycetes > Eurotiales > Aspergillaceae > Aspergillus > Aspergillus egyptiacus. The sequence continues at coordinate 15,406 of MU628573.1, read as the reverse complement.
AGGCTGGAGGATGCCAAGAGGGGTTGGAATACCATCATCCCGTCCGTATGCAATGTGGGGCATTTGTTGGTTTGGACGATCTTGAATCGTTCCAGACTCCGTAGGGACGCCAGGAGTTTAGAAATCACAAGAAGCGAGTCGATGTTGGGCTCAATTAAGACCAAGGTCTTGAGTATAAGAGACTCGGGACGTGATGAATACTGCGTTAAGCCCGCATCTGTAATTCCGGGGAGGTTCTCCAATCTCAGGCTCTCGAGAGGTGGGAGGCACAGTAATGCACTGTCGGCGAAGGCGTTGGCGTCAAAGTTCGAAATACACAGGTTGCGCAATGACGGCAGACGATCGAGTATACGGAGGAAGACACCAGGTTCGAGCGCAGTTTGGTGCATACCGTATAGCATCAAGGTTTCCAGATTTGACCATGAAGCATGGTATTCCAAGAACTCAAACATTTGTAAAGGGCCGAGACTACCAGGACAGAAAGTGCTGCGTGGCGAGTCTTCAGACGCTTCGGTTGCTTCACACAAGATCCAAGTATGTTCTTTCAATTTCCGACGCGTGGACAATGCATGGGTCAGACGATCAAACTCGTGGTTGAAAGGAATGGTCAGCCCTAGTAACCGCTCGAGGTTCGGGCATACCATGACCACCGAGGCGATTAAATCTCGATACTCCTGCCATTGAGCAGAGCCCTTGCCACTAGTAAGAAGGAGGTCTACCTGCGGAACGCGGAGTTCGAGGACGAGATTGGCCAGTGATTTTCTTTCGCGAAGAGTGCGTCTCAACAGCTTCAGTCGGCTTCCTCTCTTCAGTCGATACCTTTTTAGCTGAGCTGGGGAGTCATTCCCGTAGATGTGGATACGATTGTAACTGAACGTGACGATAGGTTAGTATACCTGCACGATCGCATCAAATCCACCTCCATAGGAATCGGAGAAAATGAATACAGGCTGAGGAACTCCACTTACAGTCTAGCTCTGACTGCCTTCTCCCACGGACGACAAGTTAGGGACAGGGAATGTAGATCTCGTTGGAAGCATGTCATGCATCCTGACTGGTTTGGGCCGTTATGCAGATACTGCAATTGGTCGAGAATATTGTCATAGACTTCCTGAGGAACCCTCTTAAAGACAGATTCTAATATCTTGTCCAAGGAAGCAGCGGAATCACATGGGCGATATGAAGCCGATGAGGTAGGTGAGGGTGAGGTAGGGATGGTAGAAACGGTGTAGTTCGTTTTGAATGAGGAAAGCGATGAGCTTCGTGAAGGGTGAGACTGCACTGAGCCCGCGTACCCTGAGTCCGCGTAACTGTGTATAATCTGGGCCTGGGGAATAACTGGGTAAGGCACAGAAGCACTCTCGGGCCTACTGGCGATGACGCTCATGTTGAATTGTGATTGCACATCAGACGATTATGTGGAATCGAGCGAGGGATTGAGGCAAGGGGAGGAGCCTGGAACAGAGAGTCGAAGGAGAGAAAGAACGGTAGAGACGGACGGACGATTGGCGTCAGGGCAGCAGGTCAGAAGGCCCGCTCTGAAACAGCCTGCTATAAAACGGTAGTCACTCGGAGATGAAACGCCTGAGATATCTGTGGTAAGGGAAAATGAGCGAAGGGCAGTTGAAGAAGTGTCCCGAGAATCGTTCAGAAAGGAATGGATCGGGTGGGAAGAAACGAGAGAGGTCAAAACGGAAAACAAAATCCAAAGTGTAAATATTTACAGGACTATTTTAGGACATATGGATGAACAGGACAGGCACGAGGTTCACAAGCAGGGGTTGGCGATTAAGAACCTCGTGTCAGCTTCCTCTGAGGAGTCAAAGAGCGGCAGCCTCACGAAACCATGCTCAAAAGCGATTGGCAAGGGCCTTGACCAGAAGAGGGCCTAAACTTCTCAGTAACTTCTCAAAGACACGCCATGTCCCTATCGAGTAAAGGAGAAGGAACTCTTGGGCGGACGGGCACGGCACCCGAGGGTTGATCGTCTCCACAGAGAGGAATAGATCGGAGCACCCTGCTTCTTGACTTCTTTCATGTCTCAGCCCCCATGTGTGCAGCTGCACTACTGCTGCAGGAACATGTCAGTAGTCGACAGGAGTGAACTCGTGCTTTGACGATGACAGGGTGGAGGGTGTGAAAGCCGGAGAATATTTTTTGCCTCTATTGCCCATTATTGATGGACCCAGAGTGCAAACTTGGACCTGAACCGATACTCTGGGATTGACTGTATGTAGAAGGAGACTCGGGGCCATCAAGGCTAAGTCGTTAGTCTGAGAAGTTAGTTTGTCTGGAGAAGTGATTGACAACCGAAAGCAGCAACGATGAGAGCCATTGCAGATCACTCGCACAGTGCACGCACAGGGAAGAGAGTTCAACCTTGCTGCAAATAATCAATCTACACCAGGTAAACAGAATCCTGATACTCGGATGAGCTTTATTTAGGAACTGTGATGGGTTTGGACGATGCACAGTGACCCGATGTATTGTTAGCGTGGAATTGAGAGGATGGACGACGGTACGGGAGGTACGTAGTTAGTTAGTTCAGGGGGAAGAATTGCAGCAATTGACAGGGCAGTGGGCACCCGTGGGACATGGCATCAACGCTAATCTAGTTTCGGAAGGCAGGCCACGAGGCGGGGCGGGGCGGGCTATCTACTACCTTGTGGTGTATGTTAATTATGTACTGCTACTACTAAGTACTAGGTAGATACGTACTGCTGGTAGCTGCAGGCGAGGAGACGGACACAGTAAACCTACCTTAACTCGTAATCGCCTGTCTTTCTTTTCCTTTGAAAAATTCCCAAGGACTCTCAAGTCTCAGGCCCCAGGTCAGCCTATGTTACGCCTGCCCAGAGAAATAAAATAATCGACATTCATCAAAGTAAGCCGAGGATGCCTTGCACTGGGAAAACTCGCAGGCACCATACTCAATATGCAGGGCAACCAAGCAAGAGTCCACTTCTGTAGTATATATAATTACACATACACACAAATGTTATTATTATTTCCGTGACCAACATCGAGGGCGTAAGGCGTTGAACAACCAACGCTCCAGTCGAATTTTTTCGCAGAGCCAATAATCGGAGAGGGCATTCCCACGGACCACCCCCCTGACTCGGGCCCTGGACAATAATAGTGATTAATTATAAATATGGGCGAGGATTATTATTATTATATTATTATTATTATTATTATTTTACTATGGAAGCGAACGATCAGGATGAACACTCGGCTCCAGCCAAACCGCCGGTTCGTGCGACCCGGCAAGCCCATTGGCCAGTACTCCGGTTTCTTTTAATTAAAGTCAACCTAACATCCGTAGAAAACTGGAGCCCGCCAAGGCAATCTCTCACACACTTGCAGACGTCAGGGCCACTGAGAAGCGAGGATGCTTAGAACTGTGGGCTGTATTCTTGTTCAGATACTGGATCTCAAAGTCAAAACGAAGAAGCGTCCCACTCGTCTTCAAAATCCAGTTGTTTCAGCTTTCAGAACCAGCCAAACGCAATAAAGTTGGTTGCATCTTTAGGCCCTGCGTAGAGCTACGTAACCAAGAGGCTGGGAAGCCCACGCTGTCCCGGAGGACAAGACTACCTCCTGTCCTCCTCACGCGTCTTGCAGCTCATAATCAAACCTGGGGAAGCAATGAGACCTCAGGAACCCTTTCACGGGTTATCAGTTCACCACCCACCTTGAAACAAAGCTCCACATTCTGCGGAGTGTCTCAGGGCATCTCAATTTTCAACGTAGCCTTTCCTCTTGGAAGGCCTGAGTTTCGAAAGTACTACTGCGTATCTACATGATTGAGAGACTGGAAGGAACAGAGCAGATTGCAGTTTATATTTAAGAACCAAAACTCCTGCCTCCCGCGCCGATGCTACCACACAAACGCCTACACCAAACCCTTTACTATCACGCGTCTTCTCCAGTATCCAGATATGCAAACCCTGTTCGCCAGAACTGACTGCCAGAACTGACTCAGTCTCATGCCCTGAGTTGAAACGCAAGGAAACAGAGTAATGAAAAAGGCGGAGTTCGAAGCCAGTTTCGAATGTAAATCAATGAGGGATATCACAGACAAGCAACGGGAGGGAGGGGAAGGAGAAAGTCATTTATATGCGCCACAGAGCTCTCTAGGAAAGGGAAAGGAGCACAGGACACTGGATAAGACAGAATGTATGAATATCCACTCAGCTATCCATACCGTGGTATAGGCGAAAAAAAAAGGTAAGAAGAGCAAGCAAGAGACCAAGATGCCACTACTCCCACTCTCGTAAAAGAAAACATGGCAATGCGGGAAGATAGAGCATAAATCTTGTGGGGTATGTTAGAAATGAGGACAAAAAAAATTTGTAAACTCATGTTCGGAGCCACAGCCTTTGAGGAAAGCATATACAAAGCAAGAAAAAGACATGATATATGCAGACATCAAAACTCCACTATCATGCATCAAGAGCCATAATCACATGTCAAAATTGTCGTCAACATTGAAAATCTCGCCCGCGTCCCCGTTCCTCTGAATGCCACTCATGTGATGGTCTCCAGAGTTTCCAGACCGGTGAGATCGTTGCCATGATTCCGAATCCTCGTCCATATGATCACCTGAATCATTCTTAAAATGATGGTCGATCGAGCTTTCATTAACGAAGGTGAACCCCTTGAAGTTGGCTTGCATGCCCGGAGACAACGGTGTCGAGGCAGCCATGAAACCGTTGGCAAGGGCAGCAGCCCGGTCATTCAGCGAGTTGCTATTGTCAAGGGCATTGGTGAATTCAGGATCGAAATTGGAGGTGTCCGTGTCAGACTTGAGTTTGGGCTTGAAAGGCGGAATCACCTCCTTTCGGTTCAAAGCCTCCCAGTCGATATCGTGAAAGAATGGATGTGCCATGAGTTCTTTCGCATCGCCTTTCGCCCCCAGACGGTGCTTGGGATTCCGGTTAAGGAGACCCTTGACAAAATTCCTCCCTTCTGTGCTAAGAGCATCACGAGGAAATCGGACCTTTCCGAAAGCGATGTTCTTATACATCTGTTGCGTGTCCTCCGCATAAAACGGACTCCAGCCACAGCACATCTCGAACACAAGCACACCTAGTGACCAGAAGTCCACCATTTTTGTGTATCCTTGCTCATCAAGTAAAACCTCTGGCGCAAGATACTCGGTGGTACCACAGAAAGTATTCGTCGTATCGTTCTGAGTAAGGTTCGCCTTTGACAGACCGAAGTCGCAGAGAGCGATATGACCATTGGCATCGAGCAAAATATTCTCCGGTTTAAGGTCGCGGTAAACTATATCGTGGTCGTGTAGATGCTGTAAGGCCAAAATCAGCTCGGCAATGTAGAACTTGGCTCGCGGCTCTTGGAATCGTCCTTCTTTCTGGAGATGCCAGAACAATTCGCCACCAGACATATAGTCTGTGACGAGGTAAAGGTCTGTTGGGGTCTGAAAAGAAAATTTGAGGCCGACGATGAACGGAGAAGCCGCCATAGCTGTTCGTACGAGGATATTCCGCTCCCCTAGGGTGTGCGCAACCTCCTTCTTTTGAATGATAACCTTCTTCGACAGGACTTTCATAGCATAAATCCGCCGCGTATCCTTCTTCTTGACCTGGTAGACTTGTCCGAACGTCCCTTTGCCGATGAGCTTCAGTATTTGAAAATCGTTTGGTCCGACCTGCTTCTTCTCCGTCTTTTCGAACCTCATCTCCATGTGAATCTCTCCGGAAACCGGATAGTCTCCTGCTCCGCGGGTTGCTAACGGGAACCAGCCTTCTAAGCGACTGTTATCCTCTTTAAGATTGACACACAATCGCACATGCCCCATGAAAGCTTCCGAGTCCTTGCGGTCATATACTGAAACGTCAATCTCAGACTGATCCCCGAAGACATCACTATGGAAAGATTGAAGAGTTAGAGATTCCAAAATCTGGAAAATGAAGCCAAAGGGATACTCACAATACAGCTTCATGGTTCCAGTGCGGATCTGTCACGGGAGCCTGGAGCCTGTGCTCGGGACCGTCAAGAGCACTGTTGTGGCTGCTCTGTCTGCTCTTCATGGGGATAGCCATCGGCCGCCCGGCTTCCAGATCCGATTGCTCCCGTTCCTTCTGTTGCCGTTTAATAGATTGTTCCTCCTCATCCTGAGCGCTCTTGGAGATGCATTCGTTCCATTCAAAGACGCAAACGACATAGGGATCAAACCCGGGCCGGAGACCTCTCGCTTCAGATATTTTCACGTAGAGTTTTCCTTTCATGGGAGCCACAGCAGGCCCCGATGTTTGGGCTGACGCTTCCTCTGGGGAAGGAAAAACTTCATTGAGCTTACCCGCAATCTCGTCGGCGGAATCGGCGAATTCTTTGGAGGGCGTCTGGACTGGGTTGGATGAACTGCGAGGAGACACCGGATCCTTCTTGTCCGGTTGTAAATCTTCGTCGGACATTGCACGAGGTGTGAGAGGAGGGGTATTCTTCAAATTCGGAGTGTGGGACACGTTTCCAGTTAGCTTCGTGAAATTCTCACAAAACGGAGGGACATTTGGTTTCTCATGGTCGAGAAGGGGTGCTTCCGGGAGATAAAATGCTTCCGATACATGGGAAAGAGAAGGATTGGAGAAGTGAGACGCAAGAACGGGGTCGTCAGAGATGCTGGAGACGGGATGGGAGGTGTGACGACGTGCTTGAGAATCAGAGCATGACGTGCTTTGGGGAGGAGACAGGTAATTCTTGAGCGTGGTGAAGATAGACCCTATTCCTTTATCTGGGGTTGATAGTCCCGGCTCAGACTCCTCCCCCTCTTTTTGTAGAAGGGAGCACGCCGATGAACAAGGGGGGGTAGGAAGGGCCGTGGGATTGGGGTTTTCCAGCGACATCTCCTGGGCTTCCATTTGCTTGTCCGGCAGAGCGTTGGGGGAGCTGAGACGAGCCTCGTCACGCTCCATCATCACAAAAGATCCGGAAGACGAGGAAGAGTGGCCAAGTGATTGATCGTCGCGTGTCCCATTGGCAAGCGAACTTGTCTGCACAGTGTCTGCGGAAGGAGAAGGCTCGGGAAGGGAAAACCGTGTTTTGAGAGAGCGAAGCATGACAGCGGAAGAACTACCAACCTGAAAGTAACTGTGCATTATGGATGGTAGGCGGCGATCTGCCGGGTCGGGCTGCGGAGTGGCAATTCCAGAGGGACTCGGACTTTTCGAACCGATTTGATCATGGGTATCGTCCTGCAAACCATTTCTGTTCATGAAGTTAGCAACACTTGAACTGTGACAATCCGCTGGTCTCGCTGTGAAGAAGGCAAGGAATGTAGCGTGCTGCTTAGAATGCATAGAATCGAAGAAAAGTGGGACAGAAGAGAAATGCGACAGGCATGCAAGTATAGCAAAGAAGACAAGGCTTTGCAAGTTGCAACAGCGTCAGTAAAATGAGAATGACGCCGTAACGGGCATGGATTCGAGATTGGTGGCGATCCTCGCTGCGGCTGCCTTCGCGAATCCATGCGGCGGCCAACTTGGAGCAAGGAAGCAGATTCGCGATTCGAAACTCCAAGACTGCACCACCACCGCTTCCCGGGGATCCGTCTCTTGACAACTTCTTTCCTCACGCTTTTTCCGTTTTCTCTTGTCCTCTTTCTGTTTTGTTTTTCTTCACCCACTTTGCTCGCGTGCCCGGAAGGAAGGTCCAGGTGCGGAGTAACGGTAGAAATTGACTCACTTTTGGGGAAGTGGCTGCTTCAACGAGTCCGTATTGTCTAAACCACTCTGAGCAGCAGCCATTATTGAATTTCCATCCGACTTCAGAAACCTCCACCAAGGTCACTCCTATGAGCAAGACTCGGAAGGTGGCGGGTAAGCGTGGAGGAGTGTGACGATGTACAAAAAGAAAGAAAGAAAAATGGACAGTGCGGGGGTCCAGCACAATAATGTGCGGGATTTCAATGGAAGTGACGTTTTGAAGGGGAAAAAACGGAGTTAGGTAAATTTGTAGAAAGAATTGCCGGAGAGTGAGGAGCTAAGGAAGTTTGCGGGAGGATTGGGTCCCGACCGGGTTCGGAGCGATCAAAATCGAGGGAGGAGGGGTCAACCTTGGAAATGGGCGGCGATGAACCTGGGCTGCCACCGTTGGGCGCTCTTATTAACGACTCTGCTCCATCCGGGCGAGAGGAGAGATAGAAAGCGGGAAAGCCATGATATGATGTCCAAAGGGGAAATAGCCAGAATGGAGAGAAGGGGGAGAGGAAGTAAGGTAGGTAGTATTTACTTTTGAATGTATCGTAGATATTTTGGTAGATCTTTGTAGGTTTGAAGTTGTAGATTGTAGAAAGCCCGACGAGGTCACTCAGAGGAAGGCAGTACCTAGCGTGGTGGAATCCGCGGAACGTTGCCGGTCTCTGCACTGTCAAAGTTGTAAGTTGTAACAACCTGACCAGACACGTAAATCGCTGGTGGAGGGAGAGTCAACAGGAACACAGGAGAATCATAAAGAATCCAGGCCCATGGAGAACAAGGGAGGACCCAATATTTATGATCAGATCGAGCCAAAGATCTGTCCAGGAATATTAATTCGAGGATATATTTTATTGTTCTTATATAGATTATTATAGAAGCAACTTCCAGAGAGAGGGGGGCGGCAAGATTGCCATGCAGGCGGATGGGGTGGCGTTTTAAATCTCAAAGCTGAGTGTTGCGGTCAACATAAGCTGCCGCTGAAGCCGCTGAATTGATGAGATTCGATTCGAAGCTTTTGAAGATGATTTGCCTCACTATTAAGGTAAATCCTCAGTCAAGGATGGGTGCTTCTGCAAAAGTATCCCCGCCTGGCCGCAGGGAACAATGGTATAGTAAAGACCCCAACGCGGTCAGCGATACCTGCCCGAGTTATAGTAGTATAGATACCTATCCGTTACCTGACTCTTCCTCAAAGTAACAACAATAATAATAGTAATACCTCGATATTCCTGACTCTCACTCTCACCTAGGCTTCCGCCCCTCGGAGATGACAGGCTTGCGAGATGGCTGGCGCCTTGGAGGGAGACCGGCACGTTTGAAGGGATCCACGGGTGAGATGGATCCATGGCATGGAACAGTGGAAATCCCCAAGCAGTGGAGCATTGCCTGGTTTTGGGCAAATGACGATGCAGATTTGAAGCTGAGGGAACGGTACGTCGACGAGCCACATCCAACCTCATCTGCAGACACAACCAAACCGTTATTACTATTATTATTATAATGATATTACTTTAGTGGCATCAGGTCAGAAGACGGCCTCTCTATCATAAGACCAGGGTCTCTCTGTTTCGAGTAGAGGTCCGGTGATGGATCATGAAGCTCAAAGATGGCAGCCAGAATGTGACCAAAGCTGGCTGATCTACGGCTAAACCTTGTATGTGAACCATGTAGCGCATCCATCCATCTTGGGACCTACCGAAGACAACCCAGCCACATGCGGCTACTCGAGAAGTCTATCTTATTCTAAATTCCCGTCCAATAATTTGGTTTGACAATGGAAGATTTCTAGCTAGCTCCTCCGCCTCTTGTTTGCTTTTATGAAGAGCGCCAGTGATGATTGTTTCTCAAGGGTTCGACACGCCCTCAGACAATTACTTAGTTGCATGCAACTCGATTGTCGGCGATACCGGGCCTGATAGACATGTTGTGCTCCACAAAGACACCCACCAGAATCGCCGAGTCTTATCATGCATCTCCTCCTCCTCCTCCTCCTCCTCCTCCTCCTCCTCCTCCTGCTCCTCACGCTAATCGATAAATAGATATATGGCATAGGAGGCTAGGAGCACTCTGCTGCTGTTCCGCCACCTCCTCATTCCCGTCTTGTTTATCGGGAAAGGCGGGGTATGTGGTCCACTGCAGTGCACTGCTGCGACCAATCTTGCCATTGCAGGAGACCGCTCCAATACAGCCTTTTATCTCACGGACCTACACCATCCATTGTGAAACCGACTGCCCAATTCCAGTGCAACCTGGATAAGTTGCCTTGTCCCACTCGACGCGGCTTTTTCTGTCCAGTCATACTTGCATGCCCGAGCAGTGTTTTGCGAGGTTTAATACTGAGCTCCGAACAGCACCAGCGTCACTGAATGTTTGAGGTTATTTTGAGCCCTACAACTTCATGCCGAGAACGTAGGTTGGACTCTGTGTAGGAGTATGCCATCCCCAATCACAAGCAAGCAGGCTTACCTGCTTACCGCCCTTTAGAGGTTCACAGTGCCAGTCCAGGTCTTTTGCTTCACGGAGGTTTCTTATAAGTACAAAGGGTTTACTAACTCTGCACACCATCAGTCTCTTTCATTCCCCGACTAACAACCTGAGATCCTGTACCCCGCATACTGGCTTGGCTAGTACACTTTATGACAACATCGTCTTCGTCCCGTTATGCGACTGGGTTGCACCACCTGTCAGATTACTTAGCTCGGTCAAGAACGAGAGAACCAAGTCAAGGAGCTCGGCTTGAGAGAGCGTGTACCGAGTTTATAATCAAGGGCACGGAACAAACATCCTTCAATCGTCATTGCGCCGGTCTAGTTGTCAAGTCCGTGCACCTGGAGCTGTTTGTATACAATGTTCTAAGACTGAGTAGAAGCCAGGTACGTCATCTGCGAGTCGTATCGTGGTGGGAGAGCAATATACAGCGTACAGCTCCCTAAGGTAATCACTTGAGCTATCATGTCAAGCCTGTCCGCTAGGGAGGGCAACGAACACGAGCTCTTCGCGCGTACAAAACTTTATCCAGGCAGTTCCAAGGAAACACCGTCAATTCTGGAAATCAAAGAAGAGTTCTAAAACAGAGGATCTTGCATAGATATGATGTTGTACTTACTCCGCAGTTGGCGGTGCTGGAACAGATGAAGGGGTTTCCTCGCGAGTCTTTACATGTGAATTGCATCTGACCACCATAGAGAATACCTACCTACGTACTAGCTGCTATACGTCACCAACAATCACCAACAAGCTGACATCGTCTCCCGCTCGAGCTCTCACAGACAACAGTCCTGATAAGAATGTTCTAGAAACAGTCCCATTTGATGTAATGAACTTTGATAGACCGTTCGCACCCGAGGTTTCAGCCATTACCTGTCTTCAATATACTACCTACCTATCTAGTAATAACCGGTTCCCCCCGCCTCGCGGACCGGATGCAAAAGACAATGAGAGCGGTGACGTCACCGACTGATAAGATTCCCTGCCGCTGCGGCACCGATCCACATAGGGTTCAGGGCAAATAATAAGGTACTACCTTACTAACTAACTACCTTAGTTAGTTAGTTAACGTAATTCCCAACCGAGCCGCCCACCCGAGCGAGCCGCCCACCCTCCACTAATTTTGGCCGCGGTCGAAACTTGAAGCTATTCCCAGCTACCCAAAAATATATATTTCTATTAGAACTATTTATTTTAATATATAGGATAACTAGTTCTAATATAACCTTGAATTCTATATTCAGAATACTTTAATAAAGCATGTCTTGATATGCTTGAAGATTCTAGAGCAGAACTTGTAGAGAGATTACCTGCCTTATTAAGTTACTAAGATCTTTATATAATTCAATCTCTTACTTTCTAAATAGATAAATCTTTATTAAGACTTATCTAATATTTAGATTATTATTATTTCTGTACCTGCTTTATATTTTCTATATATAGATCATGATTTTCCTTCAGAAGAAATACAGTATTATATAAAGTAACCTTACAGCCCTTTATAATTTATTATATAGCTTATTTTAAAGATATAGAAGAACTTTTAGAATCTTTTTTAAGTAGCTTCTTAACAGACAAGTATTGCTTATATAGTTAATAAACTATATAAGATATTGCAAGTATTAAAGAACTGGTAAATAAATTTCTATAGTTAGAGAGAGATATTAATATAGATAATAAGATATTTAACTTATTAAGAACTCTCTAAGATTCTAATAGTATTATTCTAGTAGTAGAAAAGCTATTCTAAATATTCTAATATATAAAGACTTCTTGATAAGCTGTTAAATATATCTTTAAAAAATTAAGTTTATTAATTTTATAGATTTCAAGATATATCTTTAACTCTACTAAAGATCTATATATATACTTCAAGAGACTAAAGCAACTAATATCTAGTAATTACAGAAGATAGGATAAATAAGAAGATATATAAATAATAATAATATTATTATCCCTGCATGCTTTATTAAAGGCAGGTATAAGATAACTGCTATAACTATCTAAAATAAGTAATTAATATTAACTAACTATACAGGCAATAGTTAAAGATATAAAGATACTTTAAAGCTACTAGAGGCCTATCTTATTACTAGTCTATCTATTATTACTAACTTTAATTTATCAAGTAGCAGGTAAAGCTGCTTCTTGATATTATTTCTTAATATAAATCTTGTTTTTAAAAATAATATAACTAGGCACTGACCAACTGCTTGAATTAATATATTTAATTATTATAACTTATTCCTAATTATCTAATTAAATAAGATAAGGCTTTCCAGGTATATTAGATCTAGTAACTATCTTAGTAATTATTATTAGATCTATTGCAAATCCTGTTTTATTAAAGTTAAAGATATCTTTATTAATAATACTATATTAAAATTAAATCTTCTATAGCTGCTTAAACCATGCTCAGATAATCTTAGAATCTTTATATTTAGCTTAATTATAGATATATTTATATATAAAGTAGCTTTTAATCTTCTTATATCTATTTATAAATATAGATATCCAGTTCTTGCTAATAGATCTAGATAGAGCTGAATTATTTATTTATAGAATAATATCTGCTATTTTAGCTATATATAAGGGCCTTGGGGAAACTCCATATATATCTCTAGATAGAATCTACTCTACTAAAGTATCTTTCTAAGTTTAAGATAGCCTATGGCAGTTAGTATATTATTCTAATTAAAATTAGTAACCTTCTATTCTATCCTGGAGAGTAGTTCAAGGTATATTAAAAATAGTTGCTATATATTAAATACTTAGAACTTTATTATTTTTAATAATTTATATTACAAGTTAGATTCTCCTCTCTTGCTTAACTAAATTTTAAGATTAAATACCTTGTTTTGGTAGCATAGTGGTGCTTTAAATAGTGACAGTTCACTACACACGTAGAGTTTTGAGGTGGTGGGCGGCTCGCTCGGGTGGGCGGCTCGGTTGGGAATTACGTTATGCCTACGTACCTTACATAATGAGCACCCAGCACGTGGTATGTTTCACGTGACTATACGGAAAAGCAATACCCCGTTCAGTCCGAGCTCTCGCGCGCGTCCCGTCTATTCTACTGCGCTTGTCGGCACTGTTATTCAACTGGAATAATTATTTGATTGAGATCGATTCCAACCCCAGGTATCAATATGCCTAGGAAATTGCGAGCGGCTGCGCAGGCGGCTGCACAATCCATCAGTAAGTCCTCACTTTCAATTGGTTTTTTTTGCCCCAAACAAGTCATCAATTCCCCCTTCCGCCCCATATATTCTTTCATCTGATCGGCCAATCGATTTCGCAGATGCGACGGCTAACCTCCTTTTTCTTTTTTACCAGAAAATGCACCCCCTCCGCTCCCCGATGCTTCAGATGAGGAGATGGTCGAAGCGCCCCCGTCGCGCGAATCCTCCCCGGCTGTAGTACCGGAAGATGTTGAAGAAGAAGCAGAGGATGCGGGAGAAGAGGGTACGCCAAAGCAGGGAGAAGACGAGACTTCAGCACAAGCCGAGCCAGCACCAGAGGAGGAAGCCGCTACGCCCGCACAAGACTCCAACCCTCCGTCACGACCGGATACTCCAACGCACATAGGCCCTGGTAGAGTGTCCGCAATTCCGCGAAAGCGGCGCATTGGTCGTCCACCGAAGAACCGTCCCCCGGACTGGGATGCGCCAGACGGATCAGCATCGCAGATTCATGTGAGCACACCGGTTAAGCGGAGGCGCGGACGTCCTGCTGCGAGTGGCGGCCGATGGGGTCGAAGTCGGGGCCCGTCTCATGTCACTCAGGTGCCTATTGACAAGGAAGGGAATATGATGGATGTCATTGATGACGAGGTGGCTCTTCCGGAGGATCCTGAGGGCGAGACGAAAGTCGACAAAAACGGCGTTCTCAAGGGGGATCGGGAGTACAGAGTTCGAACGTTTACCATCCTCAACCGCAGCGAGCGGCAGTACATGCTGTCTACGGAGCCGGCAAGATGTATCGGGTTCAGAGATTCCTACCTGTTCTTCCAGAAACACAAGATGCTCTACAAGATCATTATCGACGATGACGCGAAGCGCGACTTGATCGAGAGAGAAATCATCCCTCATTCCTACAAAGGCCGAGCCATTGGTGTGGTGACTGCCCGGTCCGTATTTCGGGAATTCGGTGCTAAGATCATCGTTGGCGGCAAAAAGGTCATTGATGATTACCATGCACAGGCTGCTAGGGAGCGTGGCGATGTAGAGGGTGAACTTGCGGTCCCGGAGGACAAGTTGCCTCCGCCAGGAGAACCATACAACCGGAATCAGTACGTGGCATGGCACGGAGCTAGCAGTGTATATCACACGACCACACCGGCCGTCCCGATCACCGGTACCAGCAAGGCGGTAGATTCGAAGAAGCGGAAGGTCACAGTCACCGGCGACAACTGGATGCTGGAACATGCTCGAGAAGCTGCGTAAGTCAAATCTCAACTGGACGGAAACTGGAAAGAGATTCCTGCTGACAAAATGCTCATGAAGCAATTTCAATGCTGTGCTCTCGCACACCCGCCAACAGAACCTCCAAGGTGTCTACGACATCCATACGAACATTATTCAATATCCCAAGATCATGCAACCCTCCCACGCCCGCTGGGAGCGCCTTCCGCCTCCCGACCCGCGAACAGACAGCAAGCTCACCAAAGACATGTCAACCCTTACCCTCTCAAACGGCACAACCGACGAGGACGTGGCCAACGCCCACCCCGAGAAAACCGAGACCCCAACGCCGGCCAACAGCAGCAGCAGCAACAACGACAACGACAACGACAACGACAACAAGACCCAGGACGAAAAGCACAGTATTTTCTCAACCATCCCGGCCGCCTTCTCCCGGCGCTTCGCCATCCTCGACGTCCACTACGAAACGCCGCCATATTCCAACATGGGCGTGCCCGGGCCCGACGGCGACGTGCACGATCTCGGCACCAACGGCCTAATCAGCGTAGCGGACCCGACGCATCCTGAATTCGTGAGCCCTGAAATCCTTGAGGAGCTGCCGCCCGAGTGCAAGGAGGCCCTTGTTGAAGCTGCTTCGCGAGAGTGGGAGTGGAAATCGAAATGGTGCAGTGAGGTCAACGATGGCGCCAGGACAGTCCCGCTTAAGAGTTATGCATGGTTTCCTTGAGCTTTTTCGACTTTCTTCTTTCTACTCTCCACCTTTTCCTTCCTCCC
>MU628572.1:0-64910 GCA_025688805.1 Aspergillus egyptiacus | reverse complement strand
AACCAGTATATAAGTAATCTTTAAAGATGCTCTGCTTGCTTCGCTGCGCTCCGCAAATAAAAGTATAAAAGAGTCTGGCCATCTGACAGATCGACATACTTTCCCCGCTGCGACACCTGTTCGACGCCGCAGTCAAGGCTGATAATTAACTATGTTATCAATTACGACCGCCACAGGCCAATCTAATCCTGTATTTTAGAGTATTTGAGTTGAATATGACCTAATTAGCTTGCTGGCGGCAGATCAAGCAAGCTCCAATTAGACCTTAAAATCTACACAAAAGTACTATCCTGAGAGAAGCATTAGGTAGCGTTTGACCTCTCCTGCCCCAGAGCGGCATCAGCCATCAGCCGTCTCTTCTGATGCTCTAGGCGCCAACCCACGGCGGAGGTTAGGGGCTGGCCCAGGGTTGATAGGTACATGGCCTATAATGGGTACGTCAGCTGCACTGCACGATGGAGTATCACCGGCGCCAAGGAAATTCCCGTGGCTTGAATATACTGCAATTGAAGGCCGGAATAATATTTTGAGATGGTAGAGGTTGTAGAGCAGTATGCATTGGATCCATGGATGCTGCAAGTGGAGAAGCTCAGAATCCAGAGGGCATGGTGAGCACATGGCGAGCATATGTAGACGCACAGGATAATCGAAATTCAGATCAAAGATGAGTAAATACACTTCGCAGCTGCTATATCCTAGCACACTCAGTCATCGCCTCCTCGTGCCCGCTGGTGCACACGAGGGGGGCGGAACATGTGCCCTTCCATCCCACTCCAATCGAATGCCAGTTAACCGCGAGAGATCCAGTCGTTCCGGATGCAGGAGCTGTATAGTCCACTGCGTAAATGGGGTTGGTTCTGCATGATACTCCGTGGGGAAGATGGCATGGATGCGCGTCTTACCCTCTGTTCCATCCTCACGCAGATCATACGAGAAGCGAACGCTGCGCGGTTGACTGACAAAGTCATACACCCGGGTAGCCGGAACCCCCTCAGCAATATCTTCTTTGGTGTCGGCGTATGCGCCAGATGTCGAGATCTGGATATCGACTTGCACGACGTCGTCCTGGAGGGCTTCTGGTCACGGGACTGCACCCACAAGGAATGTCTCTAGCCCATTGAGGTGGAAATAGCCGCCGTCAATGAAGACACCTGGGAAATTAGGGGTTGTGGTTGGATCCTTCGTCGGGGCGAAGGTGAAGCATACGGTGTGGGACGGGCTCTGCAGGCCTGCAACACTCACAGGACTGTAATCTGATGGGAGCTGCACGGTGTCAGCAACCATCCATCCGCTAAGACCCAAGAATTACGACAACTCGCCAGATCCGGATAGACGGTGAAATTAAAGGCTATGTCTGTCAGCAATTCTGTGTGGATAGGGGCTGATAGGTGGCACTTACGCTGAAAGGCGGCGTTCCCTGTATAGCGTTCATTGGCCGCGATGATATCGTTGTCGAGGGTGGCAAGGTCAACGGCAAACTCCTCGATTGCCTTCTGGGAGTCCGGCACGACGGAGCTATCCGACAATGCCCAGTATTTGTACGCCCAGACAATATTGCGCATCGCGATGGCAAGGCTAGTGCGAAGAGCCCAGCATCGGTCGACGAACTTGGCGCACGCCCGCTCATAGATCTCTTTATCCCTGGATAGACCTGAAGCCATTGCTCCAAGTTCGCGATGTCTTGGTCGCACAATATGACGCCCATCTGCGCCTGGATATATTCGTTGCCTGCTTTGATGGCCTCGGCCTCGGCTTGGGCCAGTGTTTTGCCGTTGATGCCGTGCTTATCCAGGTCTAGGCGAAATTCAAGCGCCCCGCCTATGGTGGCCCAGGAGCTCCAAAATAATTTGAGCGGCGCCGCGAGGTTTGTGGTCCCTGGTGGAGGAGCATTCTCGTATTCGGATCCCATATTCAATCATCATGGCGACTTGTGCGTAGACGGCAAGTATCGGGCGGAAAAGTGACGACGACAGTGCGCAGGTCTCTATCTTTGCATACTCCAGCCGTTGTCTTCCGAAAATGAAACTTATACTGTACGACGGTCCCATCACATGGAAGACGATCGTGAAAAGATTCTGCAATGTGTGCAATTGCAGGCTTGCCTGGGCTCTTTTGTCTGGCAGATGTTTCGGCTTCATCAAGCACACTCAGAGCACAGTACTAGGAGACTGGGCACGAGACTAGTACTATTTTCTATGAGTCAATCCACCACCCACCCAGACTCTCAGCCTTGCATGTTTTGACCTCTTAGTCGCCATCTGAAGCTGGCTCCAAATGAGGCTGACCCAAGCGAGGCTATTTGTTTGGCTCCCGGGCCATCCTCGCAGGACGAGGCTCCCCCGGTCGTATCCAGAGTGTTCAGCTGAAATCCGACCTCCATCTACAGTACTCCATGAGTGCCCCTAACAAGTCTCGTCGCCCTCCTTTACTCTCTCTACAATGGCGCAAGGACTTCACCACCCGCCAGACGACCCTCTACCATGGCCAGGATAACCGGTTACGAGTCCCCGCCGGTGGAGCAGTGATCGACGAGTTCTTCGGCAGCTTAAACTCGGGTCTAGCTCCGCCCCGCCGCCATGAGCTGCTCAGGGTCTTCCTCGAACAGACGGGGGCGAAAGGTTCATTCCAGGATATCATCGGGCGCCAGCCGCAAGCACCACACCGGCAGGTTCTGGCCATGATTGATGATCGATGCGATCCTTGGTTGAGGATCACGGGCATTCCGGAAACCGCGGGGTTCGTGCCTGTTCGACAATGGGGGTCCGAGGATTACCTGCGACGGCCGCCTGAGGGGCTGTATCCTCGAATCTTTGGCGTGGATGCCCAGGGCCTTTACAAGCATCTCAATCAGAATGTTCGTTCCCCCTCTCCGATTAAAACGCACGGGGAGGGGTTTGCGGGTCGTTGGTTACTGATCCGCGTAGCGAGTAGGCCGTGCGGAGCGCCAAATCATGTACTATGTTTCTTCGCTCGCCCTTCGAGTTCATTGTTCGCTAATCGGGGAAGATATCTGGTCGACCTAACACCAATTATGGGCCTTGCCTTGGTCGCGAACGTCAATTATATGCACATCCAGGAGGTACGATCGTTCCTCTCGCGGTACGTGGGGTTTGACTCGTATATGGGAGTCTCCCAGGTAATTCCCACCCTGTGATGGCAAAGGTTGGAAACGACCACTAACAATCATGTCCATGCCCTCGGGTTTACGCTGGAATTTCACCTTCCGCATTATGTCCTTCGAGAAGACAATATTAGCCTCCACGATAGCCGGCGACTCCGGAAGCACCGTATCTTCCGGCTCTCCGGGCCCGAAGCCATCTACGAGGCGCAACTGTCCCTGATCGTGTTCGGGGCCGATGAGTTCTTCTGGACAGCCTATTTCTGCGAGGACGTATACTTCCGCGCCACCAATCCGATCTCCGAATATCTCCAGGATAAGCTTGATGGGCCGTCCGCAGGCCTGCGCATGAGCCGGTTTCCGATCTGGGACCCTAGGTACTATTTTCTTTACGTTCTTGCTATCCGCATGAGGCAGATTACCATGGAATGGGCGGTCCTAGTGAAGATTATTACCGGGCAGCTTGACCAGCATGTCGGTGTCCCTTTGAAATGTGTTTACATGTTTACACCGTCTGATCTACTGGGCAGGATGACCTGTTTCTCGAGGACGAACCGTCTTTGAGAAAGACTAAAGAATATACCTGGATTCTAGGCACGTTACGCCGGCTGCGCAACCTACTAGCCCGGGTTATTGCGACATTGGTCTCCTTTGACGATAACAATGCCGTCTACTTTGACCTCGATTCCGAAGGGCTGCTGTTCGACCAGTTCCGCGACTGTTTCGACCAGGTCCGCCAGTATACCGCCGAGCTAGCTACCGTGCGGATGGTACTTGAGCAGCACATCGAAATGCTGGAAAAGATGTCGGATGTGGTATGTCGTCGTCTAGAATAGTTCCTTGCATCGTCCGTTGCCGGGTTTCTCGTTTCTAATACGCTCAAAGCTGGTGAATGCTTCCTCCCTGTCGGAGAGCATCACAGCCACGCGCCAGGGTAACAATATTCGACTGTTGACATACATCAGCATTGTAAGCTTGCCCTTGATTCTGGTTTCTGCCGAACCGAGCTGATCTACTGTTTCAGATATATCTCCCAGTAACTCTAGCCACGGTATGTTATTGCAACTGCTCTGCTCACCGGACCTCCAGTACTAAATACACTTGATAGGGCATCTTCGGCATGAACCAAGTCGACGAGCGCAGCGCGTGGTGGAAATACTGGCTCTGTATCATATGTCTCACATGCCTTACCATCGCAGTGGCTGTCGGACTCCAACTGGGCCTCCCCCGCTGGAAACGTCGACAGGGAAGACAATCTCGAGCCGAAATCACTTGAGAAGGGCGCAGTTGGAGCATACGATATGGGCGCATGTCGGACAGTGTGGTTGCTTCTCGGTATACACGGTGGGACCATGACCGCATGCGCACTGAGCGAAATTCGCTGTTAGTTCGATGCGAATAGCACACATGGAAGTGAGTTACTTGTTGAGTGGATGAACGAACGCAGATATATGCAGGCGGCAGCGTAATCAGGTCATCTGTTGGAGCTTTACATGTCGCGCATTTCGGATGCTTGCAGACCTCGCATTTCTGCGCTTTCGCGGTGTTATATGATCTGCAGGTTTTGACGCACTGGATTCTGATATCAGCGTTTCAGTTTCTTCATACTGTGGCATGGGAGAAAATATAGGTCGCAGTGGCTTACACAGTACCATTCCTTTCCTGATTCGATCATACTGAGGGTATACGTAGACATATCTGCATCACCCATGAAAAACTCCACGTTAAGCAGGTCTTCAGTACACTCGTCCTTAGGTAGCAAATGGGCACAAAACGGTAGATGGATAAACAGGCGGATATCAGAGGTGAGAGAGACGAGAGGGGCAAGAGGGGTAAGGCCTGGCTTGAATCCTGCCGTTAAATACCTACCTACCCAGACAAGGCTGTTCACTGCAGCCAGCCTCGTCAGGCTGCAGCAGTCTATGATTGGTGCCCAGAGGACCAGAGGTGCAGTCGAATACGGAACCATGTAATATGGATGTCAAGAAACATATCCTGTTGAAGACAGGCTGTATCCTCTAAAGTCAGGTTTAAGGTATTTCTCGCAGAAAAGGTACTATCAACCTCGCTCACCCCAGTATGAGCCGACGCCAGAAATCTGTACCTCAGTGAAAGCTTTGTTATATTGTGTATTTCCCCATCATGCTCGTTGTGGTGGGCAAGGCGAATAGGACGTACATCGCTTTGCGGTGGCAGGTGCCTCAACAGGTGGCCGGGTGAGTCCTCTGTACTTGTAAGGGTAGCTATACTAAGTAGACTCTATAAAACGTGTACCAGCACGACTAGTCACTGCGCCGATTTTCCTTGATATAGGTACTTCATTAGGTATCTCGTCGGCTTACTTTATTCTATCCTCGGAAGTAACTATATCAGGTTTTTCTCCGTGGCTTGGTTTTAGAAGGGTTCAGGGTCAGGATAGAATTGAAGAAGATACAAGTGTATCATTTGCATTCTTCTTCTATTCGAACGGCGTTAAGGTGGGTATACGAATATATAATATACACTTCTCGGGCAAGCACCTAGCAACTACCTTGATTCCCCGCCCCGAGTGATTATTGCTTGGTGTTAGACTAACCAGAATCGTATACTAGTAAGAAATACATACTTTAGTCTGGCTTAATGCCGAAAACATAGCACTTGCTAGAGATTGACTTACAGGTGGCAGGAGGCTGGGTCGCATGCCAGCCGAACAGGATTAGGTTTAATGGTGAGAAACCACTCCTTAAGAGTATATTTATGTACGAGCTACTCCGTCCCAGCAAACAGGACTGTGCCAATATATTTAGATGCGTTTCTCTGAATTCCGGCAGACTCGGAGATTATGCGCAACCAACCTACGACACAACACTGGAACATTGGTTGAACCCTCGATAGTCTACGGTCAGAACAGACTCACTGTTCAGTGGCATTCACTTCTCTAGAACATAACCCCCCTCCCCCTCTCCGTCCCCCCGCCACTGAATCTCCAAGACATGCCCCCTAATCTCCGCATTAAACCACTCCACCAACTCGATCTTCTCACTACAAGTCACCGCCCCATCCAGCACCCCACTCTGCACCACCCTCGCCACCGTCGCATATAGCTGCTGGCTCGCCAGGTTCCGCCCCAGACACGCCCTCGATCCCAGCCCGAACGGGAACATATCACTCTCCTTTAACCGGCGGCGGCTCTTCAACTGCGAGTCTCCGTCCCCGTCGCCCGCACATCCCTCCCCGGCGAGCAGCCACCGCTCCGGGAGGAATTCGAATGGCCGCGGGAAGACGCTCGCGTCGTGGTGGAGGACGTATGCGGCTGCGCCGACAATCGTCCCTGGGGGGAGGTAGACGCCGGAGACGGTGCAGCCGGTGCTATTGTTGTTGTTGTTGTTGTGTGCAGGCACGAGGCGGGTTAGTCTGGTTGGGTTGGCCATTCCTAGCCGGAGACCCTCGCGGATGACGGCCTGCAGGTATGGGAGGGATTGGTAGTCGACGGAGGTGGTCGTGTGGTGGCGGTCACGGAGTTCGGCGTTCAGCTTTTCACGCACGTCCGGTCGGCGCACGAGATGGAAGAGGATCGTGGAGAGCATGACGGCCGTGGAGTCTGCGCCCGCAAACATGGCGGCCTTGCATTGGATGAGGGTTTCCTGGGGCGAGACTCCGGCGGCCAGGAGGCGGGACTGGTAGGTGTCGTTATCCCTAGTCGTAAGGGAAGTGGTGGTGGTGGGGAGGAGACTATTGGCGAAGCGGGCGACTGTTCCTAGCGAGGCGGCCACGTCTGGTTTGGACAGTGTCGGTCCCATAAGTAGGTTGAACACTATGGAGAACAGCCAGCTGGGGAGGAGGGAGAAGCGGCTGAAGGCGACGATGGCCAGGACGAATGGGGTGGCGGAGAGTTTTTGAGTCGACTTTGTGTCAGTGCTGTCTGAGGAGGAGAAACCCCCCTCGTCCAGACCGCCGTAGGTCTTGTGGAAGAGATACCCCGTCAAGACATCGATGGACAGCCGAGATGACAGGTCGAGGATATCCACCTTCCGACCTGTGGCGACGCCATCGCGTAAGGCCCTGTCTCGCTCGGTTTGAAGAGCGAGGACGAACTTGTCAATCAGCTGCCCGCAGACGCCGGTTTCGCACGAGGCTCGGATGCGGCTTGGGGCGAAGAGGGGAAGGACTGCCTTGGCCCGAAGGTCACGATAGGCTGGACCGAGCGTGGAGAAGATTGTATCATGGCCTTCGACACGGAAGTTCCGATATCGAGCATCCTTTGGCAGGCCACCACCGGCGATGTAAACAGGGTGGAGAGCCTCTGCGGTGGAGAGAGAGACGGAATTGGGGGCAATGCGCAGTACGGGGGTCTTGTATCTCTGGTGGTAGTAGCGGAGTATGCGGCCCTCGATGCCCCAGTAGCAGATGGCATACAGGAACAGCGAGGACACGCATGCAAAGGGTGGGCCTGGGATGTGGGAGAGCGGACTCAGGTACAGACGATAGAACGAGATGCTGGCAATGAGTGTCAGAAGGAGGAGAAGAGGCGAGAGAGGTAGTGCTGCCAGTGCGGCCCAGAATCCCGCTGCAAGACTCATCCCGACGGGGCCTTGGACAGGAGGGAATTGTATTGCTTCGAGGAGATCTGCTTTGTTCACTCGCAGCATTTTCCATTTCAATCTCCAGCCTGAAGCTGGTGGTGGAATGAAATACTCAGGAACTGCGGCTCCGGTTTACTCGGTGCCGGGTCACATACCATCATCCATGGTCTACTATCACCTAGAGCCTCGCATTGGACGGGCTGAATAATTACTAGAGTCGTCACTCATTTATTCAATTTTAGACCTATACCATCCATCAGGTCTTTGATCGTTGTCATCCCTCACTCCAGCGTAACATGTCTTCGACGAACGGAACCAATGGCAGCCACCAGGATGCAGATGCGTTGGTGGAGTACATCAGCCGCATCGATCGATCCTCGTTCTCGACCTCATCGGACGGCGACCGCATCAAGGTGCTGAAAGCTGCATATGCGCTCGTCAGTCGGCTCGAGACTCCATGGGACACCGTCGCACGTCTTTGCTTGACCGAGGCAAGTCCTTCCTCATCCAGACTTGCTGATCCAGACGGTCCATTGAAGATGACTGATTGGCGTGCCACAGCCGGCCCTGGGCTCCTGCTTGAAGGTCGCTCGGGACCTGCAGCTGTTCGAACGGTGGCATGAGATCGGCGAAGATGCAATATGCACGGCGGCGCAACTGGCGAAGCATGTGGGCTGCGATGAATTCCTCCTGCGTAAGAGCGTCATACCCTGGACCATCCACGAACCACTGCCCTGATCCTGGCTGATCCTCCTCCAGAGCGGATTCTGAGACATCTTGTAGCAACCAACATGATCCACCAGCTCTCACCTGGCCAATATCAACAGAGTTTGTTTAGCAAGTCCCTCCTCAAGGCGGTCTTTGGGGCCTGGATCGATTACCTGTCAGTCTGGACCGCTATTAAGTGATGCAATCGGTGGAAGTTAACAGATCTACAGATACGACGCGACGCTGCCTTGCTTCTACCGCGCCCCGGAGTTCCTCGCAAAGACCGACTACAGGAACCCCACCGACCCCAGCAACGGCATCTTCCAGTACACCAAAGGCTTCCAGGGGAACCTGTTTGAGTACTACGACACTCACGAGGCGGAGGGCAAAACCTTCAACCACATGATGGGCGGCGTGATGGCGAATCAGGCGGGCATGTTGGACATCTACCCTTTCGACCGGCTCGACGACGGACAACCGACCGATTCCACCACCGCGCTCCTGGTCGACGTCGGGGGCAATGTCGGGCATGATATCAACAAGTTCCTTTCCCGGCATCCGGCCCTGGCCCCCCGCCTCGTTCTCCAGGATCGAGGGGAGGTGATCGCCTTGGCCGAATGTCCGTCCGCGGTGCAGACGATGGTGCATGACTTTTTCACCCCGCAGCCGGTGAAGGGTGCCCGGGCTTATTATCTGCACGGCGTTCTCCACGACTGGGCCGATGCCCCGGCTCGAGCCATCCTGAGCCAGCTGCGACAGGGGATGCAGGCCGGGTATAGTAAACTCCTGGTGCATGACCACGTTCTTCCGGACCAGGATCCCCATCCGCAGGCGACGGCGTATGATTTGACGATGATGGTGAAAGTCTCCGCCTTTGAGCGGACGGAGGCGATGTGGCAGGAGTTATTGGCGTCGGTGGGCTTTCGAGTGGTCCAGGTCTGGAGTTCGCCTGTTGCGACGCAGAGTGTGATTGAGGCGGAGCTGATGTAGGTAAATAGTTAGTTTGAGGGGCGACGGTCTAGTTAGTATCAAGTAGAAAGATGGTTTCTTTGTTGCATCTCCTCAACCACCGACTACACCGACTAGATCGCTCTGGCTTGCTTTAGCCCCGGAGGTATCGCCCCTGGAGTCTGTCTCCGGCTAAAGTCCGTGTAGCAAGTTCGCTGACGGCAATTAAGACCTTGCTTGGACCGGACTGGGACTTCTGGTTCCACGCGAGACTTTCTACCCGGTGCCGGTCATCCCAAGCCTTGCGTCCGACTTAAAGCACTCCACCAAGGGCTTCCTCCAACTGAAATTTACACTCCGTAGCCTCAGACCATGACGCTCCCCTACAAGCATTGCCTGGCCATCGGGGCCACCTCTGGCATTGGCCTGGCCCTGTCCACCCAGCTGGTTCAGACCGGGACCAAGGTGACCGTCGTCGGGCGCCGCCAGGAAAGGCTGGACGAGTTCGTTCAGACCCACGGCCCCGAGAAGGCGAGCGCCGTGGCCTTTGACATTGGCCGTCTGGACGAAATCCCATCCTTTGCAGAGAAGTAAGTGACTGCCCGGACAATATCTATTTTTGTTTAGTTATTTTTTTATCTATTTTTTTTTTTCTTCCAACTAAGCCAGTAAATGAACAGAGTCATGACCCAGTCGCCCGACATCGACTGCATCTTCTTTAACGCGGGGATTCAAAAGCCCTACGACGTGGCGGAGCAATTCGACCTCGCCGGCTTCCACCACGAGGTCACCGTCAACTTTTCCAGCTTTGTCGCCCTCACCCACGCGCTGTTGCCTTACCTGAAGAAGAATCCCAATCCGACGGCCTTTATCTTGTAAGCTCTCCTCATTGCCCCCTTTCCCCTTATTCCGCCGCTGATATGGCAAACCTCGACCGGTAGCACGGGCTCGAATCTGTCGATTGTCCCTGCCGCCAGCTTACCGGCGTACTCGGCATCCAAGGCAGCCCTGAACGTCTTCACCCTGTGCTTACGCGAGCAGCTGCGGCATTCCAGGACCAGAGTCATTGAAATCTCGCCGCCTCCTGTGCAGAGTGAGTTCCACCCAAACTCTTCCCCTCTGGATTCAGTCCTGCATAAGAAGAGAGTGAAATTCGCTAACGAGTCCGTAGCCGAATTACACGACTACATGGGCGAGCAGGCCGGTCTGAGCCTGGGGATGCCGCTCGACGCCTTCACCCAGCAGGCGTATCAGGGCCTCGTGGACGGGAAGGACCAGACTATCGTGGGCAGCATTGGTCCGGCGGAGACGTTTCATGAGATTGTCGACAAGCGTCGCACGGCGTTTACCAACTTGGCCAGGATGATGCGTGGGGGGATGCCTTGAGAGCGGCTGGATGGCATCAGGATTCCAGTATCTTTGCAAGTTGTTTGCGGGGTGGTGGCTTTAAATGACCGCAGCTGGTCTCTGACCTAGTGCATTTTTTTTTATAGATATATATAAATATTATCCAAGATGGCAGATCCGCCCCTGGACCAGTTTCTCTGGTTTACTCGGGCCAGGGCCAGGGGCGGAAGCCCAGTCCAGAATATGGTTCAATTGGCTTTATATAAGACTCAAGTGCAACCTCGTATCAACCCACCCATGTCCGGCGTGGACATCCTGATGCGCAAGAATACCGCACCCCGACTCCATGAAACATGGTCGAGCACGAACACGATCCCTTCGTGGTCGACTGGGACGGACCCGACGACCCTGAGAACCCGATGAACTGGCCGTCCCGCCGAAAAGCCCTGGCCACGACGACCATCGCCCTGATTTCCATCTTGACGTACGTGGGTCCCCAGTCTCAGCAGGCCTTCTGTCAGAGCCCCAGAGCTTACGTAGCAACCCTTTCAGCCCCCTCGGATCCTCCATGGTAGCGCCCAGCACCTCCCAACTGATGGCCGAATTCCACATGACGAGCGACATGCTCGGCGCCTTTGTGGTCTCCGTCTACCTGCTGGGATATGCCGTGGGGCCGTTGGTCATCGCACCACTGTCGGAGCTGTACGGCCGCATGGTCATCTACCATGCGTGCAACGTGCTCTACCTGATCTGGACCGTGGCGTGTGCGTTGGCGCCGAATGCGAGCGCCCTGATCATCTTCCGGCTATTTGCGGGCATGACCGGCTGTGCCCCGCTGACCATTGGGGCCGGTTCGCTGGCCGACATGATCCCGGCGGAGAGGCGTGGGTTGGCGATGGGCGCGTGGATGCTGGGGCCGGTCTTGGGGCCGGTCATTGGGCCAGTTGGTGCGTCCCCTGCCTCCTGCCATATGGGCGGCTTTATCCAGATCTATATAGTATTCTCATGACTGATCTCTGCAGCGGGCGCCTATCTGGCCCAGGCGAAGGGCTGGAGATGGACATTTTGGGTTTTGTCGATGGGAGTGAGTCTACCCCAGTTGTATATATCAAAAGTACGCTACCCCAGGGTTTCTGATTCAGCGATTGTTGTTTCTTTCAGGCCGCCGCAGTCACCATCCTCACAGCCCTGTTCCTCCGCGAAACCTACCCCTACACAATCCTCCAGCGCAAGACCCTGCGTCTCCGCCAGGAAACCGGCAACGCCGACCTCCACAGCGCCCTCGAGCGGCACAGCCGCACGAGCACCACCGGTCAGTCGAAACGCAGAACCTTCACGGCCGCCATCCTCCGCCCAACAAGGATGCTCCTCCTCTCGCCCATCGTCGCCCTGCTCTCGGTCTACATTGCCCTGCTGTACGGATACCTGTACCTCCTCTTCACCACCCTCACCCCGATCTTCCACTCCACATACCACTTCTCCCACGCCACGACGGGCCTCTCCTACCTCGGCCTCGGCGCGGGTTCCATCGCCGGCCTGCTCTACGAGCTCACCTGCGCCGACCGGGTCTACCTCGCTCTCCGTAAACGACACGCAGCCGCACACCCGCACGAGCAGACTCAGACTCAGTCTCCCCCCGAACTCCGCCTCCCCCCGCTCTGCATCACCACCTTCCTCACCCCCATCTCCCTCCTCTGGTACGGCTGGACGGCCGAGAAAGCGACCCACTGGATTGCCCCCATCACCGGCACCAGCCTCCTCGGCTTTGCGATGCTGAATGCCTTCACCGTCGTGGCGGCGTACCTGGTCGATGCGTATCCCGGGTACGCGGCGTCGGCGATCGCGGCGCTGACGGTGCTGCGGTCGGTCGGGGGCGCGGTGCTGCCGCTGGCAGGGCCGCCGATGTATGCGGCGTTGGGGGTGGGATGGGGGAATACGCTGCTGGCGGGGGTGGCGGGGGGGATGTGTGCGGTGCCGTTTGTGGTGTGGGGGTTTGGGGAGAGGATGAGGGGTGGGGATCCGGAGTTTTGATTCAATGGTCAGATGGACTGGAATTTGTGGTTTAGTCGGGTGTGAGAATTATCGTTATTATTATTATTATTTAGGCATTGTCGAACAGATAGCTAGAGGGAGTTCCGTCATCTTTGGCTATAGTAAGGGAAAGATCTCTGATATATATATATATATATCAAGAAATAAGGCTACGTCAAAGGAAGACGGTAACCAGACAAGGAACAATAAATGGAGCTTTAGTTCCTTACATATCTTGATCTCTAGTTCTGTATATAATAGTGCCCTATCCTAGTAAAGACATTACTTATAAGTGTGCTGTTATACACTTTTTTCCAATACCCCTAGTTTTGTAGAGTGCGTAAGATATAAGTACTACTAATGCCAAAAGCAATAAGCACCAAGATAACGTATACAACTTCAAACTAGGGCATACGTGGTCTTTATCAAAAAACCCATAAAAGACCACCAAACACAACATCTCGCACCTACATATCAAGAGATACGTATCGAGAGACACATAAAGTGTGGCTGGACGATTCAGCTACCTCCCACAAAATCCCCAACAAACACCCACCGTGTCCTCTCCTTCACCCCCGTCCCCAACCAGCCATTCGCCTCGCGCGGGAAAAGCGCCAGATGCTCCGCCATGGCCCGATCATGCGGCAGCACCACCAGGACATTCTCCGCCGCATCCAGCGCCTGGATCTTGCGCAGCGTCGCCAGCGCGTCCTCGTACGCAGGGAACATGCCGCGCGCGGGCTGCAGGAACGGCTCGTCGATGGAATGGCGGGGGTGGATCTGTTCGAGGCGATCGCGGGTGATAGTGGTGAGATAGTTGCAATAAGTGGAATCCTCGACTCCGGGCGCTTGGTTGGCATCGGATCCTGGTGGTGGTGCTGGACAATCGTGCTTCATCGAGGACGGGGTGGGGATCAGGATCGGAGTCTCCGGAAGAGGCAGGTAGATGGACGGTCGAAGCAACCCGGGATGATGGGCTGCGTCGCCGCCCATGAAGATAAAGGAATCGGTATTCCCAGTTGGAGAAGCTGCCGCAGACGCAGACGCAGACGTCACCCTGGCCAGGGCACAAATATGCCCGACGCAGTGGCCCGGCGCATCGAGGAGGTAGAACGAGCCGTCGCGGAAGTAATCGACCGCATTGAACCCGCCAATCGTGCAGGCGCCGTCGGCCGACGGGGAGAAGTCGATCTCCGTCACGGTTCGGCCGGCGATGTCGGAGTCGAGGACCATGGCGTGCGGGTTCGTCGGATACCCGGGCCAGCAGGCGTTGATGACGCCGGGGCCGACGAGGAGCGATGCCGTGGCGGGGAAGGTGGATGGGTCGCCAGCGTGGTCGAAGTGCGGGTGCGACCAGATTAGGGTTGAGATGTCGGTGCTGCGGGGGAGGGAGCTGCAGCTGGAGCTGGAGGCAGAGTCGAGGATCTCGGCAATGTTCTTCTCCACGCGGACGGTGGTGGTGCGGGTGATGAGATCGACTGTGGCCGGGGCAGAGTTCGTCCAGTCACGGCGGACGCCCAGGTCGAAGAGGACGTGCTGCGGTTGGGCGCCGTGGTGGTGGTGGGAGATCAGGAAGCATAACGCTGGGGCGCTGATACCGCTGAGGCCTTGGATCGCGGGGGTCCAGAAGAGCGGAGGGTCGAGGTGGAGAGTGGTCGTGCTGGGCTGTCAGCAGGAGGTGCTATACTGCGAGGCCATTACTTGGGAGTCTTACGAGTCAATCACTCGGACTGTTACCGTTGATGGCGAGGAGGGGATGTTGAGGTCCGGAGGGGGCTTTCCAGGCGAGGACTTCATTGCGGGAGGTGTTTGACCTGATAGCTGTGTCTACTCTTCGGTTTAGATATAGGTATATTGCCTCCAAGTAAACCGGTTGTAGAGTTGTAGAGTTGGATCTATCTTTCTTTGCCCTTTTCCGTCTCTCCAGTTCCCGGGATAGCATGGCTAGGCTGAAGATGACTGAATCAGCTTACCGTAGTAGACTGGTCCATGCAATTGCAATCACATCCACCTCATCCAAGAGTCACGGAACCAAGTAACAGCACCAACGCCGTATACTGGGGAAATCTGCAGCCCAATCAGCCGTTGCACCAAGTAAACAAGAGCCGCCACCGAAACAGGTACAGCCCACGCGGTGGTTCTATTTCCGGCACCAATGGAATAGAGCCTCAGAGATCTCGTATCCACCGTAAGCCTTGTGTGCCTGCAATTACCGAAATGCGAACACGAGCTCGTGGCGTAGAGGAGGTCCTGACGGGCGCACAAAGTGGCCTCTGACACGAACGTAGAGGAAGACGAGACCTCTTGTCTTAGAAGGATGATGGCAGGTCTAGAATGAGGGCTGTTCGTATAGCTTTCATATATATATCGGGAGAGACGAGCCACTCTGGAGTGGAAAAGTCATCAAAATCTACATATTATCTTCTACCGTACAGTACTCCGACTCAGCAGACTGCCAAACATGCACCGCACTCTCCATTGGCTGGCCTTGCTGACCACTAGTGCCCTCGCGGCACCGCCATGGGTCGACGATGTCTTCGACTACATCGTCGTCGGCGGAGGTACCGCCGGCCTCACGTTGGCGTCCCGTCTGACCGAGAACCCACGGATGCGGGTTGCCGTCATCGAGGCCGGCTCGTTCTACGAGATCGACACAGGCGATACCCTCCAGATCCCTGCTAATGCGGCCGTGTTTAACGGCAAGTCGCCGGATTTGACCGATCCGCTGGTTGAGTGGGGGTTCATGACCACTCCTCAGGCTGTACCTACCCCCCGCTTCACTTGGTTCCGCTTCCAATTCGCTGACTGCGTGGCTAGGGGATCAATAACCAGACTGTGCATTATCCACGTGGAAAAACGGTACGTCTGCGTGCCTGGGTTCTCTCTGGGTGAAGAAGACTAACCGGGATACATGCAGCTCGGCGGCAGCAGTGCGATCAACGCCATGGCCTACCAACGGCCGACGGTGGGATCCATGGACCTCTGGGCCGAGCTGGTGGGCGACGACTCATGGAATTGGGAGAACACATACCCCTATTTCCAGAAAAGCGTCAACTTCACCGCGCCCGACCATGCGGTGCGATTCGCCAACTCGACGCCCCAGTATGACCCTGACTTGCTCGAAACCGACGGCGAGCTGGCCCTCACCCACCCAAACTACGCCCAGTCGCTCAGCAGCTGGCTCGCCCAGACAATGCCGGCGCTGGGCATGCCCAACGTGCCCGGGTTCACCAGCGGCGCCCTCAACGGCTCCGGCTGGCTGATGCACACGATCGACCAGGACAAGGGCATCCGGCACTCGTCCGAGGTCGCCTTCCTGGCGCGGTTCCTGGACCGCCCCAACCTGGTCGTGTATAACCGGACCCGTGCGGAGAGGATCCTCTTCCGCGGGAAAACGGCCAAGGGCGTGCTGGCGACCCCGCTGGCGACCGACCGGCCGACGACGCCGAAGTCCATTACACTCTCCGCGCGCAGAGAGGTGATTGTCACGGCGGGGGCGTTCCAGTCGCCGCAGCTGCTGATGGTCTCTGGCGTCGGCCCCGCGGATCTCCTCCGCAGCCTCAACATCCCCGTCGTCGCGGACCGGCCAGGCGTCGGCCAGAACATGGAAGACCACATCTTCTTCGGCATCTCCTACCGCGTCAACCTGATGACCGTCGATTCGCTCTCCGACCCGGAGTACGCCGCCTCCGTCGCCGAGCTGTACGCCCAGCAGCAGGCCGGCCCTCTCTCTGCCCCGGGAGGCGACTACGCCGCGTTCGAGAAGCTGCCGGGGCCATTCCGCACGGGCTTGTCCAACGAAACCGAGGAGGGTTCGTCCGCCCTTACCCTCTACTAGTACCTATCCAATTATATATGCTGCTAACACAGACCAGTCCTCCGCCAGCTCCCCAGCGACTGGCCCGAGATGCTCTACCTCTCGCTCCCGGCCTACGTCGGCGACTTCTACAACCCGCTCGTCAACACCCCGGCCGCGCGCGGCGACGAGGGCAACTACGCCACCCTCCTGGCCAGCCTGATGACGCCTCACTCGCGCGGCTCCGTCTCGATATCCTCGCCGTACATGCGCGACCCGCCGCTGATCAACCCCAACTGGCTCACCGCCGCCATGGACATCGAGCTCACCACGGCGGCCTTCCGGCGGCTGCGCGACATTTACTCCTCTCCGGCGCTGGAGGCGGTTCTGATCGGCGGGGAATATTACCCCGGGACGGACGCGGTCGGCAGCGAGAGCGATGAGGCGATCGAGGCGTTTGTGCGGGCGAACATGTACACCGTTGCCCATGCGTCCGCTACTTGTCGGATGGGGGTGAAGGGGGACGAGATGGCGGTTGTGGATTCCAGGGGGAGGGTGTTTGGGACGAATAAGTGTATGTTCCCCTGTGTCTACCTGCACTCTTTCTTCCGATTGTATTTGGTTTTGGCATGAATGCTGACAGGTGATGCATTTCGGCGCGGTATACAGTGCGAGTGGCCGATGTTTCGACTTTCCCTTTTCTTCCGCCGAGTGAGTTATCCCTATTTCCAGAGAGTTCAACGTCGATGAAGCCATACTGACACGATTCGCTTGTTGTACAATAGGTCTGCCGCAGTCGATCGTTTGTAAGTTGTTTGCTATTCTCTGTACGAGTAATTGGCTGACCTGGCACCCACTGCTATAGACATGGTTGCGGAGAAGATCGCAGATGATATCCGCCGGACCTGGTAGAGACAGTGGCTGGCGTGATTTTATGGGGGTAGAGATAGATATACAGTACTTGATTGCTGTTCTTCTGTACCTTGTCAAGTGTTTCTCTTTGTCTTGTTGATTCCTTGCACTGCAGGCATGTTGGATGTTTGACTGTTAGCATCCGGACACTCCCCGGAGATCAGCAGTGGAATTCGGTGACATATATACTTGTAGGAAATGGGATATATATTGTCTCTATAACACACTAAAGAAGATCCTTAGTTAGATCACATTATCTATACAGGATCAGATTATGGATAGAACTACTGACACTGCTGGAATGGCTCTTTAGGTATACAGGATAGAAAATGACTATATGTTGTTCGCCAGAATGTTCTAATCAACTGGACTAAAAGGCCAAAGGCTAGTTAGCGAACGGTAGAACGTTGAGAGATAGATGAGGTTGAGGTTTCCGCCACTATATATAGTAGATCCTAGATTGCAGCAAACCATTTGTATCTACCTGATCGTTTCAGAGAATTCCAGTTTGCGTGGCTAGGGAAAATACAAGAGGATCACGGTCGAGATACTGAAGGCTGCTTGACACCCTTTACACTTCCAAATGGATGGACATACACATAACTGCATGCAGACTCGAGATAATCCCTACGCCGTCTCATCACTGCGCTTCCGAATCCGCACATCAATTCCATATTGCCTGAAGAACCACGAGTTCTCAATCGTGTACCTCTTCGGGTCAATGAGCGCGAACTGTCACAAGAAACCCCGATGTCAGCTTGACCATTCAACCCACCGTCATTAGAGCACGGGAGCAAGTGATAGGAACATACTTGATACCTCATCGCCAGAACCGGCACGATCTTCTTCATCTCCAGGATGGAAATATGCCGCCCCAGACAAATCCGGCGCCCGGCTCCGAACTACACTCCTCGTTAGCATCATCACATCCATCTCTACTAGTGGGAGAGTATGTAAATAGATAGGATAGTAGGCGTACCGTCATAATACTCCCCTCCATCACCTTCCTCTTCTCCTCCGACGCGACCATCCACCGCTCCGGGTTCCAGGCCTCCGCATCCTCGCCAAACACCACCTTGTCCCGATTCACCACGTACGGACTCATTCCCACCACCGTGCCCTCCGGAAGAAAGGCGTTGCCCACCATTACACCCCCCTTCGGGACTACCCGCTCCAGCGGGAGGCAGAAGGGCGGGTGGAGGCGGACGCCCTCGTTGATGCAGGCGTCAAGGTAGGGGAGGTCGCAGACTTCTTTCCAGTGGGGGATATGGAGCGTGTTTGATTTTGTAGTCGAGGAGGAGGAGGAGGCAGAACGGAGCTCCTCGCGGAGACGGTCCAGAGTGGCCGGGTGGGCGAGCAGGTTGTACCAGATCGTGCGGAGCACGACGGCGGTCGAGTCGGAGCCGGCGATGATGTTGGAGAATGTCCAGGCGGTTACGCACCTGTTTGGGTTGGACATCAGCGAGGGAAGACGGTAAAAACAGAGACAATGTTCAGGGGCAAGGCTTACCATGGCGGTAAGGATGGCGTTGAGGCTTGGACCTCGAAGAATCGCTCCAGCATATCCTTCTTCTTCTTCTCCTGCTTGCTCTTGCGCTCTTCACCCTGACCGTACCCATCCCCGTTACCGTGCTTCCCATCAGAACCAGCCTGTGCCAGTCCCCGCTCCCTCGCCTCCCGCCGCTCAGCAACATACTTCCCCACAATTCTCAGAATCGAGAACCCCGTCTGCCTCCCCCGAAAGAACGAGGCCACCCGATTCTTATACCACAGCTCATCAAACCAGGGGATCTGCGTCATCGGCGCCGCATTCATCATGAACGTCCAGATCGTGCCCAGCATGCCATCCACGTCGCGCCCCTGCTCGAGGAACCCGTACCGTTTGGAAAAGGTCAGGGTGCCCATGACGTCGAAGGCAAAGTACTGCAGCCAGTCGCCGAGGTCGAATTCCTTATTCGTGGCCGCGAAGCGAGCGTCCAGTTGCGATACCATCACCTGGACGGTCTCGTCGACGAAGCCCTCGAGGGGGAGGACGTTGGTGAGGGAGTAGAAGGGGGCGATGGGGGATTTGATTTTCTTGTGGAGGCCTTCGTCGCGCGTGTTGAAGACGGCGGGGAGGGCGCCGCCGCTGCGCGTGTAGGGCATGAGGGTTCGGTAGAAGTTGCTCTTTTTTTATAGATATACTGTCAGTGTCGCGGGACTGGTAGAGGATGGAAAGGAAGTAAAAAGTGTACGGACCTTTGGAAATCCAGGCCGGATGGGGTAGAGAATAGGGATGTAGGCGGGATTCGAGACGGAGACCATGTTGGGCCCCAACTGCACGACTTCGCCGTACTGCTCGTGGAGATCATGGTGGATCTCGTGCGCGCGCTTGGTCTTCACCCATGCGACGCGGCGCTGGTTGGTGAATTTGCATAGCAGCGGGCCGGGGATGTGGCGGAGGCGCCAGTAGACTCGGGCCAGGTGGAGGACCGTAATCGATACGACCGCTGCGAGGATGAAGTGGAGGTAGGAGGAGGTGCTGGGCTGGGGGATGGTGGTGAGAATGGCCATTGTTCATGAATCTGGGCGAGTAGGGCACTGCAGAGTTGCGAGGGAGGCAGCGTCGTTGGCGCGGTGACGAGGGTTTGCAGCAGGGAGATAAGGCATGAGATGAGGCAGCACAGCTAGTCTCTTCAGTGTCAATTGGACTACAAGGAGAACTGGCTCTGACGATACTGAGTCGGTCCTAAGTAAGCTGGTGGTGGTCCCGAGTGGACTGGCTGGTCAAGGCCCCTGACGACGCCGAGTAAATCTCATTGCACGCAGCCAGCTTGCTGATGGCAATATTTCCTCTAGTCTCGGTTGTGGCCTAAGATGATGTTTGCCAATACAAGGTATATATTCGCTGTCTAAGAGAATTAGGGCTAAGGCTACAACTGTTGTCAACTTGCAAACTCGCCTCAACGCATCATCACGGATCACGACTATGCTATCATCAACTGAGCCCCCGTTTGGATCAAGGGCCAGACCGGCGTTGCTGCTCTTTGGTCCCCAGCAGTCCACCATCCGCCTCGACGAGTTCAAGACCCTCGTCTCCACCATTACCACTACCCCAGATCTTACCTTTCTGCTAGACGCAGTGACCGGACTAGAGGAGATATGGGCGGACATTGTCAATGCCTGCCCCGAACTGACGATCATTCCTGGGCAGGAGACCTTGCACCAGCTTGCCCTTTATGTAACCGGTCGCAGCGAGCCGGGGGACTGGAAAGAAAACGTGACAGGATGCATTACACTAAACATCATCACCGTCCTATCGCAGGTCGTAGAGCTCTGGAAGTTCGAGACAGCGACAGGTGGAGTGCATTCAACCCCAGCTGGTGCAGGGGTGAAGGATATCCAAGGATTCTGCATTGGATTCCTGACTGCCGCCGCAGTGGCAAGCTACAGGACCCAGGAGACACTCGAGCGCAATATAGCAGCTGCGCTCCGGCTGGCTGTATGCGTCGGGGCGCTTGTTGAACTCGACAGCATGGTCAATTCCCCGGGGGTGTCAGTATCCGCGAGTTGGCGGACACCGGCGCAGTATCAGGAACTGAACCGCATCGTGACCGAGAAGCCGAGTGTGAGCATGCTTCTTCCTCAGGCTTTGTTGCATCCCCCGTACTGACGAGAGAGTAGGGCTATATTGCCTGTGTGACGGACCAGACACGCGTAACGATTACCCTCCGCGATCAAGATTTGGTGAACACTCTGGAACAGCTTTCCAATGCCGGGATAGCTTGTCAAGAGATTGCACTCAAAGGATGCTTCCACAACCGAGATATCCATAGCAGCGCACTCCGCCGTTTACAGCAGCTCTGCCAGCGGGACGAGCGGTTCCAGCTCCCCAACGCCGACGAGCTCGTCTTCCCCTTACGGTCGAATATCAACGGAGACCTGGTAGCAGAGGGATCCTTGCATGATGAAGCTCTCCAGTCGATCCTCCTTCACCCGTGTCAGTGGTATAAGACCGTGCAGGCGGCCGTTGTGGCCTCCGCTGTCGATCCAGAGTCCATCATCTCCATCGGACCTGAGATGGCCATTCCTCGCTCAGTCAAGAAACCCCAGCAGGTCGACATCAACGGTGGCCACTCCGAGACCTCCAAGGACATCCAGCCCGCGGATTCCACCCCGGCCATTGCAATAATCGGCATGGCCACCCGCTACCCGGACAGTGACACGCTCGAGGAGTTCTGGGACCTCCTCCAGTCCGGGCGATCAGCCGTGCAACCACTCCCCGAGGCTCGATTCAAAGCATCCCAGATCCCACGAGAGCCCAAGGGTCCGTTCTGGGGCAACTTCCTCCGCGACCCGGATCGGTTCGACCACCGATTCTTCGGCATCTCCGGCCGGGAGGCCAAGTCGATGGACCCCCAGCAGCGACTCGCGTTGGAGGTCGCCTACGAGGCCCTGGAATCCGCCGGGTATTTTGGGTTACGGACTGGGAGTGCGCCGATTACGGATGTAGGCTGTTACCTGGGCGTGGGGTCCGTGGATTACGGGGATAACGTTGCCTCGCACGACGCAAATGCCTTCTCGGCGCTGGGGACCCTGCGTGCGTTCATCAGCGGTCGACTGAGCCATTTCTTCGGCTGGTCGGGGCCGTCCATTACCTTCGACACGGCATGTTCGTCGGGGCTCGTTGCCATTCACTCGGCCGTAAATGTAAGCTCTGGCGTTCCTAACACGGGTTGGGAGTCGAGGAAGTTACTAACTTGGTATTATAGGCCCTGAAAGCCAATGAGTGTTCAATGGCCCTCGCTGGCGGCGTCAATGTCATCACCAGCCCTGCGCTGTACCAGAACCTTGCTGCGGCGTCTTTCCTCAGTCCGACCGGCGCCTCTCGAGCGTTCGACGAGCGCGCCGATGGCTACTGCCGCGGGGAAGGGGTCGGTCTGCTCGTGCTGAAAACCCTGGATCGAGCCCAGGCAGATGGAGATGACATTCTCGCGGTCATCCGCGGCTCCGCGGTGATGCAGGGGAGCAACTGCAGCCCGATTACGGTGCCATCGTCCGACAC
Organism: Aspergillus egyptiacus; assembly: GCA_025688805.1. Lineage (NCBI taxonomy): Eukaryota > Fungi > Ascomycota > Eurotiomycetes > Eurotiales > Aspergillaceae > Aspergillus > Aspergillus egyptiacus. The sequence continues at coordinate 42,444 of MU628572.1, read as the reverse complement.
GCAAAGCGCGTTGTATCGAAAGGCACTGGCAATGTCCGGCATCGAGCCGCAGGATGTTACGTACATCGAGGCGCACGGGACCGGTACGCCCGTCGGGGATCCCATAGAATGCGAAAGTATCCGTGCCGTATTCGGCAGTCCACGGCGAAGGAACAATGTGCTTGTGGGATCTGTCAAGGACAACGTGGGACATACGGAGGCAGCATCTGGCGCAACGGCATTGATCAAGACAGTGATAATGATGCAGAAGCAGACCATCCCCCGACAGGCGAATTTCACCCGGCTGAACCCCAGAATTGCCCCGTTGACGCCGGATGGACTGGATATTGCGCAGAGAACACAGCCATGGGGAGTCTCGCGGCGGGTTGCGGTCGTGAATAACTACGGTGCTGCCGGCAGCAATGCGGCCATGGTTGTCGAGGAGTATCCGAAGAGGCACCCGGCTATCACTGCATCCTCTGCTGTGTCCTCCTCGAGTTGGCCATTCTTCCTTGCGGCCAAGTCGCTGGAAAGCCTACGCGAGTACTGTGCATCTATGGCCCTGTCTTTAAGACGGCTCCGGGAAAGCAACCCGCATGCGACGATCGCAGACCTCGCCTATAACTTGGCTGTGAAACAGAACCGTGGCTTCGAGTTCGTGCATACCTTCGTGGCGTCAAGCATGGATGAGCTGGCCAGCAGTCTCGACCCAGCAAGGATAGACAACCGAGGGTCGAAGATGCAGCGGCCGGTGGTGCTGTGCCTTGGGGGGCAAAATGGCACCACCGTCCACATCGATCCTGATCTCTACTATAATTGCCCCCTGCTTCGGAGTCACCTGGTACGTATTCCTCTGTAAATTTACCCTGGGGTGTAGACAGTTTTGGAAGCTAATGCATACTCCAGGATGCCTGCGACAGAACCTGTATAGAGTTGGGTCTCCCTAGCATATTCCCCAGTGTTCTGAGAGCAGAGCCCATCCAGGATCTGGTGGCGTTACATTGCGCTCTCTTTTCAACGCAGTACGCCACTGCCAAAGCATGGCTGGATTCGGGGTTAAAGGTCGACAGCATCATCGGACACAGTTTTGGGCAGCTTACAGCCCTGGCCATCGCGGACGCTGTGTCTCTCTCGGACGGACTTCGCCTCGTCTCTGGACGAGCCCGACTTATTCAAGCAGAGTGGGGTGATGAGAAGGGGGCAATGATCTCCGTCCAGGCATCGCTCCGCACCGTCAATCGTCTTCTTGAGGATACGGCACGCGTGCAGCCAGATTTCATCGTCGATGTTGCGTGCGTCAATGGAGCGGACGCCCTGGTTCTTGCGGGCAGGACTTCGTCAGTCTCGATCCTTGAGGAGACCTTCCAGAGTCAGGGGCTGAAGACGACCCGACTTCCGAACACGCATGCCTTTCATTCCCGACTCGTCGAGCCCATTCTCCCCCGCTGGAGGGAGATTGTGCGAAGCTGCGATCTCAAGAAGCCGTCCATTGCTATTGCGCCTTGTGCGGAGGGTCAGGATTGGAGCTCCTCCGTCCTTCATGAAGAGGTCGTCCAGCATAGTCGGCAGCCGGTCTATTTCCATGACACTGTCCGACGCCTCGCGGCTCGTTGGAAAGACTGTGTCTGGGTCGAGGCTGGATCCGCGTCTCCTGTAATTTCTCTAATTCGCAAAAGCCTGCACACAGACTCCAGTAACCACGTCTTCCAGCCCGTGGACCTCCGTGGACCAGATGCGCTTTCGAGCCTCTCGCGCGCCATCTGTAATCTATGGGCCGCGGGCACGAGAGTTCAACATTGGTGCTTCCAACAGGGGGAGTATACATGGATCAATCTGCCTCCGTACAGCTTTCAGAAGACTTCGCATTGGCTGGATTATGTGCCGGTCCCTGGTGCCACTACCAAGGCAGCAAACGGTGGAGCGATGACACCCCCGGCCGAGAGAGCGCAGGAGCTTCTCGAAATATTGGAGACAGGAGCCCAGGGCACGACGTTCCGGGTCAGCGCCTCCCACCCGGTGTTTACACACTGCACCAAAGGCCATGCCGTGCTCGGACAGCCGCTGTGCCCGGCGTCGTTATATGTGGAACTGGCCACCCAAGCGGCGGGAAAGCTGCAACCGCTACAAGCACAAAGCTCTGCAGGGCTCAGTGTGCGCGGATTAAAGATCTCCTCTCCCTTGCCTATGGACGGGCATCAGGAGATTTTCCTCCGTCTAAGGCCCGACACCCACGAGCAGAATACGTGGACATTTACCGTTCTCAGTCGCCGCGCGGAGCAAGGGAACTCCGCAACACATACCACGGGAGTCATCTCGCTCGACTCCGGGAACCACCTGCTCTCGGCAGCCAGGATGAAGTCACTGCGCCGGTTAGTTGGGCCGGTGCGAGAGGCGCAGCTTGCCAGCTCCCCGGAAGCGAATGTTCTCCGGGGGAAGAACATCTATCGCACGTTTGGGCAGGTCGTCAATTATGCTCGATACTACCAAGGCGTGCAACAGATCACATCCAAGGACAACGAGTCCGTTGGCCTGGTTGGCCTGGAGTATGGGCAAACCCCGGGCCTTGCTCCAACCAGTGTCGACCCGGTCCTGCTAGATAACTTCCTGCAGGTTGCGGGGATTCACGTCAACTGCCTTTCCGACCGCGGGGAGGACGCCGTCTACATCTGTACGGATCTCGGGGAGTTGACCTTCAGCGACTCCTTTGCGTCGAGGTGGTGCGAGGTCCCGCAGTGGAAGGTGTATTCGACGTTTGAGCCCGAGACGGACAAGACGGTCTGCAATGATATCCTGGTTTACGATGCACAGTCAGGCGACCTCATGGTGATGTTCATCGGCGCCATCTTCCACAGTACCCCGATGAAATCTCTAGCACGAGTCCTGGAGAAGCTGAATATCACTACTGTACAACGGCCAGATTCCGCTCCAAATGGCCTCGTCAAGGTCTATACCCCGGGCCCGTCTGTCTCATCCGCGGCGTCGACTGTGTCGAGCTCTTCCGGTGCAGAGCAGGCAAATGGCCTTCCTTCAGCCACTCTGGATACCACGGTCCATCGACTCCGGCAACTACTAGGTTCTGTTCTGGAGGTCCCCGTCGCCGACATCAGTCCGGACGCAGCCTTGGTTGACATCGGGATTGATTCTCTACTCAGCACGGAGATCTTGAACGAGATCAAGTCCCACTTCGGTGTCACAATCCCGGCCTCGACTTTCTCCTCGCTGGATACGGTGATCTCGCTGGCGCAGTATCTGAACCCGAATACCGCGTCTGATCTCCCCAAGAGCCGCATGTCACAGACGCCACCAGCAGTGAATGGAACCAGCAAGACAGTGCCGATCCTATCTCAAGTCCAAGAAATGTTCAGCGACGTTCTCGGACTCGAGATGAGGGAGATCACGGCCGAGTCGACTCTAAGCGGGATAGGAGTGGACTCGCTTCTGGCCACGGAGGTCCTGAACGAGATCCGCACACGCTTTGCGGTGACCATATCCTCGGACAAATTCCAGAAAATCGAGGATATCCGCACCCTGGCAGCCCACCTCGAGCAGGCTGTTAGTGGCCCTACGCCGTCCGCCTCTGTGCAGCAAAGTATCGATGAACCACCCCCAAACGTCCGGTCTCTGGGCCCGGTTGCCCAGGAAAGCTTCGCTGCGGTGCGCCAGACTGTGGACGATGTCTTGCCGCTGACGCAGTTCGCTGGCTTCTGCGCGTCTGTTCTTCCACTCCAGAAAGAGCTTGTGGTCGCGTACATTGTCGAGGCATTCGAGAGCTTAAAGTGCTCACTCAGCAAGCTGAACCCAGGCCAGCGGGTCCCTGATCTTCGGCTCCTCCCGCAACATCGCAGGCTGAAGAGCCAGATCTACCACATTTTGGAAGATGCGGCGCTGATCCAGGCCGACTCGGCAGACGCCTCCTTCGTGAGAACGTCGACGGATGTTCCCCGGACTCGGTCGGAGGAACTGCACGCAGCGCTGCTATCGCGGTTCCCGCAACATGCGTACGAGCACCGGCTGCTTGCGTCCACCGGGTCCAAGCTAGCTGCGTGTCTGGTCGGTGATGCAGACCCGCTGGGCATCCTGTTTGGAAGCGCGGATGCTCGAACCCTGATGGAGCAGGTGTACACTGACGCCCCGATGTTCAAAACCGGGACGATACAGCTTGCGCGCTATCTGGCGGACATGTTCACCAGATCCGCCAACTCGGGGTCGTCGTCGCCGATCAAGATCCTCGAGCTCGGCGCCGGAACAGGAGGGACGACAAAGTATCTCATCGAGCATCTCCTCCGCGCCAGCACCGCACAGGAATTCCAGTACACGTTCAGTGATATCTCCCCGTCGCTGGTTGCCGCCGCGCGGAAGAAGTTCGCCCAGTACAGCTTCATGCAGTACACACTCGTCAATATCGAGCAGGAGCCGCCGGCCGACTTGCTGGGCCAGTACGATATCATCATCTCGACCAACTGCATCCACGCGACGAGAGACCTGGTCAGCTCGTGCACCCACATCCGCAAGCTGCTCCGTCCGGACGACGGCGTTGTCTGCCTGGTCGAGCTCACGCGGAATCTGTTTTGGTTTGATCTCGTGTTCGGGCTGCTGGATGGCTGGTGGAGGTTTGAGGACGGCCGGCAGCATGCGCTGGCCAACGAGCACATCTGGAGGAAGACCCTGACCCGGGCTGGCTTTCGCTGGGTGGACTGGACGGTCGGTGCGTCCGAGGAATCGGACATTCTACGGGTCATTACGGCCTCGGTCTCTGCTCGCCAGCCCCTGCACAGCCCGCAGATGGAGACGATCGAATTCGACCGCGTCGACGGCGTATCCCTCCAGGCGGACATTTACTACCCCAGCCGGACCGAGAAGGCCCTTCCAGTCGGTGAGACGATCCACTAGCACCCGCGGACCTGCAAGGCAAGGCAAGGCAAGGGGACACGCACGGCTAACATTCTTGCTGGATCGCACAGCCCTGATGATCCACGGAGGAGGCCACATCATGCTCTCCCGCAAAGACATCCGCCCTAAACAAGTCGAAATGCTCCTCGATCGAGGCTTTCTCCCGATCAGCATCGACTACCGCCTCTGCCCGGAGACCACCCTCCTCGACGGTCCCATGCACGACGTCTGCACCGCGCTCTCCTGGATCCGAGCCGTCCTCCCAACTCTCCCACTCCAACGCCCCGACATTCGCATCGATCCCACGCATGTCGCCGCCGTCGGCTGGTCCACCGGCGGCCATTTGGCACTGACGCTCGGCTTCACGGCCGCGAAACGGGGCATCCGGCCCCCGGATGCGATCCTCGCCTTTTACTGCCCGCTCGACTACGAAGACCCGTTCTGGACCCAGCCGAACTTTCCCTTCGGCCAGCGGCCAGACACCCATCATGATATTACACTTGAGGATCTCCGCGAAGAGGCCCTCCACACGTCCCCGATCGTGGCATACAACCCCGCGGCGGCCAGTCGACCGCTCGGGGGCTGGATGGCCCCGAGCGACGCACGGTCTAGACTCGCGCTGTGGATGAACTGGACGGGGCGCACTGTCCACGTTCTGTTGAATGGCTTATCTGGGGGGAAGCCACTCCCGAACAGCACCGCGAATCATACTAATAATACTGATACTAACGACGATAATACCCATAATACTCATGACCGGCAAAACGGGGCCACTGATAATGAAAATCCGCCACCCCTTCCCCAAATCCAATCGATCAGCCCCCTCGCCCAGATCCGCACCGGCGCCTACCGCACCCCGACGTTTCTGATCCACGGGACGGAAGACGATCTGATCCCCGTCGATCAGGCGGTCCGGACGCACAATGCCCTGCGCGAGCGCGGGGTGACGAGTGAGGCTCGCATTCTGGAGGGGGCGGTGCACCTGTTTGATTTGTTCCGCGGGTTCGAACATGATGTGGAAGCTGGACGGGCGGTGCGGGATGGGTATGACTTTTTGAAACGGGAGTGCTGTGCGTAGCGAGCGTGAATGCAGGGACTTGTTGTCGAATATTGCGTGGAGAGAAGAGCCAGGCAGGGGGGGGTTGGAAGCGAGATTGCGCATGATTCGAGACGGACCTCCGTATTCTCGAGATTCAAGGTAACCTCGCAAAGGTACCTGTAAGGGATCGGAGATGGTGGAATAGCTATCTACCTACCTACCTAGCTAGATCTGGCCCTCCACTGCTGGGAAAAGCCGTCGTCCGTGTCAGATTGGTTCTTCCGAGGTACATAGGGATATAGTATTGTTAGATATGGAGCTCCTTGCCAATCGCGGCATTTCACTAGCAAAGGAAACCCCAGGAGTGCTGCCTGCCTACCTGCAGGTGGAATGCAATGGAATGGTCCAGACGGTGCTGCTTCGTGCTACTGAATCAGGCTTGCATAGCTGGCTAGACTCGACTTAGTCAAACACATTCCAACCCCAATCTAGATACATCCACCGAGAGATACATGAATCTGCACCTCATTTGCGAGGCCGGGGTGGACGTCCCGAAGCCCCTGTCGAAGTCGGAGTTCTGGTTGGTCTCTTCTCTATTGGGACCGGCTGGGGCGGGTAATTGGAATATACAATCCCTACCTATCTGGCAACGGGAGGCTGCATTCAGGACGGACAGGCCAAAAGCATGATGCCTAAGGTAGGTAGAGGCTAGACTTGCGAGGACGCGGGGGATCTCGGCAGGCACTGCTACCAGGGTCATATCATGGTATTCCGTATTCTCTACGAGACGAACGTACAGAATATATTTAGGCTAAGTATAAACTGAAGCACTACCAGCTCCACGCTTGGCTTCCGCGCTGGAGCTCGGCAGACGGCCCACGGAAGTCAACCCAGTCAAGCTTTCAGTTAGCCTTTCAGCACGTACTGATACTGATAAGCGTTGCAGCAGATCCGGGTTGCTGTGGATCTCCATAACAACATGACCGGAAGTTAGTTGCCCTCGTGGGGATGAAATCCATCCAGGCACCACGAGCTCCCCACCCAGTATCTTCAAGAATACCAGGATGATACAATCCAGGGTCTACCGGGCTAGGGACTCGACGACTATTTAACCCCAAAATAACCGTCGACCTCGGCTGACCCGCAATTGGGCAATTCTTCACCAGGGCCGGGGTAAGCACCAGTGACCGCCGTTGCCACTTCGTATTTGGTGGATCCTCGCCCGCTGAAGGAATTGTGTCGCTATCAAGCTTATGCGGAGACGGCGATGCCGGTGGATCCTATCTAGGACCTCTCTGCTTGTCGATGTAGAATCTATGTTCCAGACCCCAGCAAACTCGATAGCCTGGACTTCGTGGTGTTGGATTGCAAGGTTGCAGTCTCTCGTCTCCGGCCAATAATGTCCTGCCGCTAAAATACGGTGCAGAATGGAATACGAGCAGGGCTAGGGGCTCAAGACTTGGATTGATTGCATGAAGGTAACTCGGTGTACACAGCGTCGAAGTGTCTTGCAGTGACCCCTCTGCAGTCGGAATACGAAGACAGAGAGAGAGGGAGAGAGAGTGATGCGGTACGCCCGATAAGAACCCCCAGAGAGATCTGGCTGTCTGAGCAGGTGACGAATAGAACAAAATAAAGATTCGTCTGAGTCTCGCAGGCTAGCTTACAGGCTGATGGGCGTATGTATGTCTTAAGTGTGTGTCCCCTCGCGAAAGGACCCCGCGAAAGGACCCCGTGGACTGAGCTCTGACTGAGCTGGAGAGAGATATACTATACCCTGTTATATACCCTACCACCCGGCTGGCAGTGTAACTACGATGACCCGCGAACGACGGAAGTGGTCCCCCGGCGAGGACGCTCTTCTCCGCAAGGCTGTGCAGGCTGGTGCGTAGACTCCCTCCCCTCCTCCGGCTCTGAATGAACTGCTCAGGTTCCTAATGGGGGACGGGAGTACAGCAATCCACGAATCCCGTCCCCTTCTCTGGCGCGAGATTGCAAAAAGCGTGCCGGGACGCTCGAACAAAGACTGTCGCCGGCGGTGGTGCAACTCCCTCTCGACCGATCTGACCAAGGGCTCCTGGACCGAATCCGAGGATGAACGGCTCTGGAATGCGATCCAGAAGCACGGATCCCGCTGGACCCTGGTGGCGCAGGAGGTCCGCACGCGCAACCCGGACCAGTGTTCCAGTCACTGGAGCCAGACGTTGAATCCGAACATTGATTTTGGGGATTGGACGGCCGAGGATGTGAGTTGGCTCGCCTCTCTTTCTGTGTAAGGATATGGGCCGGGCTGACTTGTGGCGTGAGGGCAGGACGAGACATTAAAACGCGGCGTTGCGCAACATGGAACGAACTGGTCGACGATTGCCTCGTTATATTTCCCGAATCGGACCTCGCTGGCCGTGCGGAACAGGTTCAATGCGTTGGAAGCAAAGGGTAAAGACAAGGAGGATCGGAACTGTGCTCACAGGACTCGGAAGGCAAAGGCCGGAGCGTCAATCTCAGCGTCAGTGTCGCCGTTCAATCTCAACGAATATCCGGACGACAATGACAACGACAACGACAACGGCAGCGATGATGACGACGACAGCAATGACGACCACGACGGTGACGACGAGGAGGACAGATACGAATACGAACCTAAGGATGAAGACAGCGAAGTCTCTGCTTTAAACGCGCGCAAGGAGAGGACAAGACCCTCTGCATCGGATCCATCGTGGCTCCATCCCTCCCCTCCCTCGTCCTCCATGCCTTTCATCGAGTCACTACCGAGCCATACTCTTCCTCACTCCTCTCCATTCAGTCCACTCCCCTACACAGCCGCCGCCGATTTGGACCTCTACCCCGAGACCTCCGGGTGGAATCACCCGATGATCCGCTTAATAGCATCAGGACCAGACGCACGACCGGTGGCCACTACTCCGCCTGGATTCCTGCCGGATATACATATCGACATGGACGACGGTGTAGAGGAGCATGCTCATGCTCCCAGTACTGGTGGTGAGTATTCCCGACCCAGCTATGTAACAATAGTCAAAGGGAAAGATGAAGAGAAAGACGATAATAAAACAAGCTAACAATGGATTACAATCTAGCCCTATTCTACCCCGACCCTCCCCCAACACTACCACACATTTACGCCCATGGTCCTGGTTCCGCAGCAGCTCCAGACCAGTCCGTCCCGACTCGGCACCGCATCTCCATTGACGTCGAGTGCACGGCACAGCAGCTGCCGCAGATCCTGAACAGCGTCATGGCCACAGGGAGTAGGGTCACGATGCGGCTGAATCATTCGGGTCCGGAGTGATTGTTCTATGCGGGGATATAGATATTCTCTATGTAGATAACCCTATATAGATATCGGTTTTAAAGCACCAAACGGCACGGCAGGGAGTGGTGACATAAATAATGACCATCAAATAAGATTCAATGAACAAGGTATCTTGTTGATCTCTGTCTCCAGGCAAAACAGGGCCACCAAGTCGCACCAGGTACTGGAAATACCCGCCCTGGAGAAATTGGATGAGGGGGAGCCGTAAATGTTTGGTCAGAGAAAGATCGGAACCGGTAGTTCTCTCGAGTTCTTCCTGGACAATCGCCATTGTCATGCCAGTGATAGACCCCCCCCCTGCAATGCCACTTTGTTGATCTCACAGTCAGGGAGGATGAGCATGTATCAAGGGGTGACTGAGACTTTTGAGAAGGGATGCTGATACATATGTATATATATTATTACATCGGGGATCAAGTAAAAGGGGAAAGGACGGTTCTCATATACCTCTGCGGATATATGCATCGACAGGCTGAAATTGAAACGAACCGACACGACCACCACGCTCAAGGGCACCAGCACAGCAGTTTGCTCAGCTTCCGTTCCTCAGATGCAGTTGCTGAGTTGCAAGAAGACATCCAATTACGGCTCCTGGATGCACCGTGCCCTCTTCCTTGGCTTCTTGGGTTGCATTTCCAGTTACCCCAGCTGAGGCGATCCTGGTAAACCGTTCATGTTCAGCCGGACGGCGTAAATATGGCGCACCGTGGTTATGCACAATAGACTCACTGCAGTAAAAGACTCAAAATACTTCGGAGCTAATCCCTTCCCAAAATACGGAACATCATACACTAGTAAACATAAACCCAAGTAAGCTTCTGATCCCCTCTCCGATCCACCCTCTCGCGCTCCGCTGCGTATTCGCGCTCATCCCAGGAGAGGATAATCTTGCGCCTGCGACGGTTCTCCCACATATATAGTCCCCGCATAACACAGAACCCCACCATGCCAACCGCTATGAGTATCATGGTCACTATAAGCGGGAACTTGTATGAGGGCGCGTAGCGGGATTTGAACAGTTGGCCGGCAATTACCCCGGCCAGATTCGCCCAGCCATTTATGCCGAGGATTACAGAACGGGCAGCCTTCAGACTCATTTAGCTTACCCCGATGTCGGCCGCAACTGTACAGATTTATAAGAGAGTGAGCACGTACCTTTTCAGGCGTATTGCCCGCCAACCAAACAGCAACTAACGGCCCGCCGGCGAATACACCGGCCAGGCAAACATGGGCAAAGCCGTAACGGAGTTTCTCACTGTGGGACGTGGCCATGACAAGGCACCCTATTAGCCCCAGGGTCATGCCGAAGACGGTGTGGAGACTGCGTTCCTTGAGACGGTCAGAGGAGTAGACAATTATGATGAGACCGACTGTGCCGACGACAAAAGGCGGGACGGCCATGAGGGTTGCTTTGATGCCTTCGTAGCCCATGCCTTCGACTATCATCGGAAGAAATGTTGTGAACGCGGTTACGGGCTGGATACAATATTAGTTGGTTGAGGCTGAAAGAGGACGGAAAGTATACCAAGACACTCAGAATATTGCAGATAACGATGAAAAGCTTCTTCCAGTCCTTGAGCACATCCTTCACGTCGCGAATGGTTATCTTGGATTCATCCTCGTTTCCGTTGCCTGCGTGTATGTCATCGAGCTCCATTCGTTTCACAGCATGGGCCCGTTCTTCGGCAGTCAAAAACCATGCTTTCCTAGGGGTAGTTGGGAGGACAAGCAGTCCAATAGCTGCCAGGAATACTGTCAATCCACCTTCAAACAGAAACACAGTCTGCCAGCCCCGCAAGACGGACGACTCGAGATGCAACAGGCCGTACGCGAGCAGTCCCGCGAACGCACCAGCAACAGAATACATCCCGGAAAAGAGTCCCATCCGGAAGCCAAGAGAGAATTTTGGGTAGAACAGAGACAAGTAGTAGAATGCAGTCGGGGTGAATCCGGATTCACCGACACCGAGGAGGAGGCGGAGGGCAAGGAAGGAGGGCGAGCTGTTGACCGCAACATGGGCGATACACATACTCCCCCAGACAGTCATGAGGGTGCAGCACCACCACTTTGGGCCAATGTAGCGACCAATCATGGCCGAGATAGGCTGCAGAGGGACGTATGTAGCGGAGAACTGCACTGTCAGCAATGGGATTTCTTCAGTTGGAGAGGCTTACTAGTGACAGCGAGTTCGGAATGTCATTTGGGTGGAGATTCGCATCCTCGATAAAGGTACTGGTTGCGACAAATCCAACATTCGTTTTATCAATACCAAGGAGCTGCCCTGGCAGTTAGCTTGGTGGCTCCAATTCGGATCGATGACACACGCACAATAAACCCAATGGAAAGGATCAGAAGCAGAGTAAAGTCCAGCTTGAGGTTCACCCGGCGGTCCAGTGCCTTTTCCGCCTCGGTCATAGGCTTATAATGCGAAACCTCAGTGACGACCTTCCGCTTCGCATCCTCGACCTCCGCCAAAGACGGTTTCTCCTGGACGGCTGTTATCGAATCCATGGGAAGGTAGCAGCAGAGAAGTGGTTGCTGATGCCCAGTTGACGGAATGGGGTCTCTTAAATGTCTGGCACCTTTGTTAATCTGTCCCCATTCAGAATGACCGCTCTTTGGTGTATAGAGACCGGCCAAGACGTCGAGCAAGCGGGAAGAGCTGCAGCTCTCCACCGTCCGGTGTTGAAATGCGGGGTACAGCAGTGGGGACATAAAGGATGGAGACACCCTCCCTCTTTGTCCTCGCAGTCGTGCACTTCTCCATCCTGTTACCCAGCATGACTCGGCACCGCAAGAAGCTAAATCTCCCATGCCAGTTCTGCCATAAGCGCTATACCAAGCGCGAGCATCTCCAGGTACTTACCCGCTGTCACCTCTGCCATTGGAGACTAAGCTTATTCTGCCTAGCGACATGAGAGAATCCGTATGAACCGACTCCATACCGAGTGACGCAGGAGGATCTAACTTTCCAGATACCGGATCAAAGCCATTTGCGTGTACGGTTTGTGGGAGGTGTTTCTCTCGTCAAGATGTCTTAAACCGCCATCTTCGGGTTCACCCCTCGCCAGCCGCTGCACAGGTCCTCGCATCCGAGACCGCAGCTCCAGGTCTGCCTGAAAACGGAAATTGGGAAATCCTTGACAATATACCTAGCAGTCAGGATCCCAGAGGCCAGTGCCTACCTTTGTACGAAACGCCAATCGAGGATCATCGTGCACTGCCGGCTGATCTCGCCCCCGGTCTACTATGGCCGGATTCAGAGGACCTCCTGCAGAATATCATGTCAATCGACCCAGGAGCATGGCAACAACCACTACCTTTGGCTCCCTTAACGTTGGGTATTTCAGATGTGCCGGATTTCCTGAATGCCACATACCTACAGAGCCCGGCCAACAGCACCATTGCCGACGACGGCAGACAGGCTATCCAGTCGTTAAGCAGCATGATTAGTGACACGGTGCGCCAGCATTATACCTCTCTGATTGAACACATCTGAAGGGCTCCAGTTTTCCCGAGTTACAGCCCCTGCAGGCCTAACCGGCTTAACATCTCGCTTCCTCGATAGCAGTCTCCACATGTTTTTCGAAAAGATCCTGCCAATGTTCCCCATTTTCCACCGCCCGACGTTCGTCTTCCGAGACTGTGGATCACCCCTTTTGCTCAACGCCATTGCGCTGGGAGCACTATTCCTGGGCAGTCCAGATGCCGTGAGCAAGGTTCGGCTCACCCAGCTGGGACGAGCAAAGCTGATAGTCGCAGGCTGACGCCCTGTGGCGGCTAGCGCACACTGCAGTGGCAAATTCATGGAACACCATAATCACACGCAGAAGACCGTACGACGTATGTACAGGTGTAGAACTGGTTCAGACGGTACTTCTCAGTCAGGTCTACGCCGCTTTGTCGAAAGTAGGTCGTCGTAGCGTCTACTCAACTCGTCTAACGTTCTAGAACCGCACCTTCCGCACTACGAGCCAAGTCTTCCACGGTCTAGGGATCCATTGGGCCAGCCACTGCGGAATGTTCGAGACGGCCGAGTCTACTCCCCTGCCAAGTTCAGCTGATCTTCCGGCGAGCAGAGATGAAGCCTGGCGGAAATGGATCGCGCAAGAGACCATGCTACGGACATTGCTAGGCCTTTATATCGTTGATGGAGTCGTTTCGCAATTCAGCGGAAACCCGACCTTTGCACGGCATGCCGCGAACCCGCTTCTCCTGCCTAGCGGTGATGCCGCTTTCGCTGCGACTACACCGGACGATTGGATCCACCAAATGCAACGGCACCCGACTCCATATGCTCGGTTCTGTGACGTCTACCATTCCCTCTTCTCGCTGAATTACAGTACTAATCCAGTCACATACGACGTCTCGCTGTTCCATCATAAGGTTGTTCTCGAGGCAGTGAGATGCCTTGTCACCGAAACGACCCGGACGAAACCTCCGCCTGTCGGGACACCATCCAAACAAGACTTGCTCATCGTAATGCACCGGCTTCGCAAGAATATTCTGGAGAGCCACTTCCTCACTCCAATTGACCGACTGACCGCGCTTCTTCAATGGCACTCCATCTGTCTTGATTCGCTCGTCAGCACCGCACGCGGTACAAGACGGATGTGCCATCTGTTCGGCATCAAACAGAGTATCTTTGGGGGTAACCAACGAGAGGAGAATCACATTGATCCAAATAGGTGGACACAGAGTGCGCAAGGGCGAGCGACGTTGCTCCACGCCATGAATATGCAGGCCATCGCAGCACAGCTGCCGTTGGGTTTGGCCTACGATATCAACATTCCAGGCGCTGTCTTCGCAGCTGCGACAACATATACATCGTTCACTCTGGCCGGGGTCTCAAAAGTTGTCTTCCCGGCTGTGGTGGACTGGGAAGCTGCCTTGATGGTATTGCAGACAGAACCCGGACCTGGAGCAGTGGGAAACGGGGGAAACATGCAGCAAACATTAAATTTCGTTTCTGGGACCTTTGTTGCGACAGACATGCCAAGAGATAAATATGTAGTCCGCGATTTATCGTACGAGCTGACAGCGATTCGGACGCTGCTCCGGGGGTTATCGCTGCAGTGGGGAGTCGCTGTGGAGATGGAGGAGGTCGTCAGTGCCTACCTTGAGCGTGTGAACTGTGACATCTAGTTCAGTTACTCCACCAATCTGATCCGAGGATTTTCCGTGTCCCCATCATTAAATGCGTCCCCACACTAGCTCTAAACCGCGTGGCCATCCGTCCCCACCCGTCAGTGTCTCCAGAGTAAAGACTCTTTATAAGATTCCTAGGCAGATAATCTGTTTTCAGTCCCAGATATCGATGATCACATTGACACCTCCCACCATCCCAACCGTGCGTGACAAGATGCCGACCACGGTGGCTCAGGTGGTAGAAGCAGAGGCGGCGTGTGATGACTTCACGTTAATAGAGGATAACGACCCGTCGAAGATTTATGCACAATTCTCTGACCTGCGAGCAAAATGTCCCGTCGCCCATACAAGGGAGAACGGCGGCTTTTGGCTGCTAACCCGATACGAGGACATAAAGGCAGCGGCGTCAGACACGGCAACATTTATCTCTTCTGTGAAGGCGGTTATTCCGAGTGACCCTCGAGGTATCCGGCGGCCACCGCTCAACACCGACCCACCAGCACACACGCCATATCGAACGGCGCTTGATCGTACACTGCGGCCAAAAAGACTGAGGCGACTGGAGCCTATCTTAGTAGAGCATGCGGAGCGTGAGTTTGCCAGGTTGGTTTCCAGTGGTAGAGGCGACATCTGCGGCGACTTTGCAGCCATTTTCGCTGCGTGGGTTGAGACAACGTGGTTGAACTTAGAGGACGATACAGCACCGATGCTTGCGAAAACGGCTGCGGCATGGGTTAATGCATGGCGGCGTCAGGATGCAGAAGAGACATCGACCCAGTCCGGGAAGCTGTACGGCATTGCCAGAAAGCTATTCGCAGATAGAAGGGCATCACCACGCGATCCTGAGCATGATCCTGCATCATCGTTGCTTCAGGAGACAGATACAAGCGGGCAGCCGCTAAACGATGAGCTCTTGGTGTAATTTCTAGCAAGCCCCTGTCCATTGTTGAAGCTAACAGAAACAGTGGCGCTCTCCGACAGTCGCTTGTGGTCGGAATGGTTGCACCGCCTCTACTGTTTGGGGCTATGTGCAACCACTTATCGGAGGATAGGCAGCTACAGACCACGCTGCGTGAGGATCCGTCCTTGATTCCCGCCGCAGTTGAAGAGTTCGTGCGTTTATATGTGCCCTATCGAGGCTTTTGTCGAACGCCATCACGAGACGTCGAACTACAGGGCCGGAAAATCCCCGCTCGATCGCCCATCACGATGACCTATGCTGCTGCCAACCGAGATCCTGGTGTATTCCCAGAGCCTGATGAGTTTATCCTAAACCGGCCGAATATTACCTCCCACCTCGGATTCGGCCGGGGTCGGCACCGATGCGCTGGGATGCCGTTAGCCAGAATGTAATTCTCTCCCTTGTTGCCATTTGTGCGTGAGTTGTGCTGACACGTACCAGGGCTTTGCAGATCGGGCTGACCGTGATTCTGCGCCAGACTGCAGAATTCGAGGTTAACGGGCCACTGGAGTATGCTGGGATGCCAGAGATGGGGATTACCAGTTGTCCGCTACGGATTGTTCCGAGGGAAAATCCGTAGATACGGACAAGTGTACTCTGACGGAGAAATCCTGTAGTTTAGTTAACGCCGTAATCAGAAATTCTAGGCCCATCTTCTATTCACCACCAGCTCACATCGCCATTTTCTGAGGACTCTTTTGACCGAGATCGCGGTGGCACGCGAGTTGCGACGACTGTGAAGTCAGAAGAGGGAAGGCCTTCATTTAGTTTATTCCAGTGGGTGAGCGCAATGGCCATATGAAACGCTTGGGGGAGTGAGTGCTGAGAGGGAGATGGATGTGAGGTGGCAGGAGACAGGCAGCTGGAGTCCAAATACGGCAGGATCACGTGAACCATCTGCAGTCATCGCAGCAGCTTCAATTCGAAATTACAATTGATCGCATTAATGCTATGTTCGATGAATAGGATTAGTAACAATTTGCCGCATAATGCCATAATTTTCCACGTCCCGCGTTCCATACGCTGAAACAGCCTACGAAGTTCGAGGGTAATCCCACGTCCAATTCCGAATATAGTCCGGGTCAATGCCATTGTCGAAGGCCTCATTCCTCGCCGCCAGCTGGAGGTTATAGAACTTTTCCCGAGCACTGGCGCCGGTGTTACCGAGTGTCTCGATCCGGTCAATTGCATCCATAGCGAGACTGTACCGGTCGGTTTGGTTCCGCACCGCCAGCTCAAACGGGGTGTCAATGTTGCCCTTCTCTTTGTAACCGCGTACATGCAAGTTCTCCTGGCCTGGCCGCTTGTAGGTTAGACGATGGACGAGCCACGGGTAGGAATGGAAGTTGAAGATGATGGGTTTGTCTGTGGTGAAGATCGCCTTCCATTCTCGGTCCGACATGCCGTGTGGGTGGTTAATGGTGGAAATAAGCTTGAAGAGATCGACGACGTTGACGAAGCGGACTTTGAGGCTGGGTAAGTGTTCGCGGAGTAAGGCTGTGGCGGCAAGTGCTTCATGGGTGGGGACATCGCCGCAGGCGGCCATGACAACGTCCGGCTCTTGTCCTTGATCGTTACAGGCCCAGTCCCAGATGCCCAGACCTTTAGTGCAGTGCGCAATGGCATCTTCCATGTTGAGAAACTGGATGTGCTCCTGCTTGTCTGCGACGATGACGTTGACGTAGTTGACGCTGCGAAGGCAGTGGTCGGTGACGGACAGGAGGGTGTTTCCGTCGGGCGGAAGATAGATGCGGACCACTTCAGGGCTCTTGTTGGCGACTACGTCGAGGAATCCGGGATCCTGGTGGGTGAAGCCGTTATGGTCTTGTCTCCAGACGGTGGCGGTCAGGAGGATATTCAGGGAGGAAACCTTGGCACGCCATTCGACTTCGATACATTTCTCGATCCACTTGCAGTGCTGGTTGACCATGGAGTCGATAACGTGGATAAACGGTTCGTAGCTATTCAGCAAGCCGTGCCGTCCGGAAAGAACGTAGCCCTCCAGCCAACCCTCAACGGTATGCTCGCTGAGCATCTCCATGACCCGGCCCCACTGTGTGAGATTGCCACCGTCTTTATCCTCGTCGAAGTACTCGCCCAGCCAGACTTTCTTTCCGGCTTTGTAGATCTCTGCTAGCTTATTAGACTCTGTCTCGTCCGGGCCAAACACGCGGAAATTGGTGAGGTTTCGCCCAACCACGTCGCGGAGGAAATTGGACATGTTTGTCATGCTAGCGCGAACGGAGACTCCAGGTTCGAGGTCTTTGAGTGCATAGTCGCGGAAGTCGGGAAGATCGAGGGGCTTCCGAAGCAGGCCACCATTAGAGACGCGGTTTGCGCTGATACGGGAGTTTCCCTTGGGAGCAAGCTCCCTCAGCTCCGGTATGAGCTTACCGCCTTTAAACAGTTGCTCAGGCTTGTAGCTCTTCATCCACGACTCCAGTAACTTCAGGTGGGCGTCGTTCGTCAAGACATCGGTGATGGGGATTTGGTGCGCACGCCAGAAGCCCTCCAGATATTTGCCGTCCACTTCCCGGGGAGCTGTCCATCCTTTGGGGGTGCGGAGGATGATCATAGGCCAACGTGCCCGGAAAGGCTTCCCAGAGTCACGGGCCTCCTTCTGAATCTTTTTAATTTCCAGCACACAGTGCTCCAAGGTAGCAGCCATGGCCTGGTGCATGCTAGGCAAGTCGCTCCCCTCTACGAAGTAGGGCGTCCACCCGTACCCACGGAAGAGCGACTCGAGTTCGTCGTGGGTGATTCGCGCGAGTAGAGTCGGGTTGTTGATTTTGTATCCATTGAGGTGGAGAACCGGGAGGACAGCACCATCCGTGCACGGGTTCAAGAACTTGTTGCTGTGCCAGCTCGTGGCGAGAGGGCCGGTCTCAGCCTCACCATCTCCGACCACTGTGAGGGCGATAAGATTTGGATGGTCAAAGACGGTACCAAAAGCATGCGAGATGGAATATCCCAATTCACCTCCCTCGTGCAAACTGCCTGGTGTCTCCGGAGTTGCATGGCTACCGATGCCGCCAGGGAACGAGAACTGCTTGAAAAATTTCTGCAGCCCATATTCATCCTCAGATTTATCTGGATACACCTCGGAGTAGACACCTTCCAGATATGACTGCGAAATAATGCCAGGTGCCCCATGACCGGGCCCAGAAATGAACAGCACATCCAGATCGTACTTCTTGATCAAACGGTTCATGTGGGTCCAGGTAAACGACTGGCCAGCATCGGAGCCCCAATGCCCGAGTAAACGTTTTTTGAGATGATCAAGCTTCAAGGGCTCTTTCAAAAGCGGATTTCCGCGGAGATAGAGCATCCCGAGGCAGAGATATAGGCTGGCGCGCAAGTACGAGTCTGTCTTGCGGACCTCCTCCTCGGAAAGAGGGGTGCCGGTGATTGTAGATCGGGCGGCTCCATAGGCGGAGATATTTGCTTTGTCCGTTTTGCCCGACATCTTCAATGTCGTCGCTGTTGTTAAGAACTCAAGGTTGTCGGTTTCCAGCAACAGCCTGCCCATCCAGATTCAAGGGGTAGGATGCCTTTATAAACCCCTGCCATTGAGGGGTTTGTGACGTAGGAACGGACATCTTGATGGTCCTTGATGGGCTGATGACGTGCACGAAGCCTGGCCAGGTGGGAAGGCCCGCGGCGAGCGTCCGTTCCTAGTGAGGGAGGTTGGTTGAACCAGAAATGCAGAGGATCAAGATGCAACCCTTCCGCGTGGATCCGGCACGTGAGCTAAGCTTTGCTACATCGCGCTAGCCTCTTACGAGGTAATATCTGCCTCAGGCCCCACATCTCTTCTGACAGCCTTATCTTCCTCGCACCGTCCGTCTGTAGTAGCTTTCTGTAGGCCTCCAGCTTGTTCATCCTTGAAAAACCATCGTCACCACATCTGGCTCCTAGATCCAGTACATTCTCATATCTTCCCGTCATCTATCACCATGACCCGCTATTTGCAACTTTGCCGATTGTTTCATCACACCGATATATATTTGGGCAGCCTGTACCGACCGCCATGTTAACCCGGGACAACATGTTGCCGCCTGTTTCCAGCAGCTTTCAGCTCTCAAGCTCCCAACCCCTGAACCGGTTTGATGACGAGACGCAAGGCCTCCCTCGGCGCTATATGCTTGGCCAAAATCATTTACCAGCAATCTTGATTTCCAAGCAGATCGGAAACGGAAGTGTTGGAGACGACCCCACACCGCAAAATCTACCTAATCTTGACCTCAGTTCTTCTCCAACTTCTTCATGACCCCCCAAACAGCATCCCATGTCGGACATGGACCAAAACTTGTCCTCGCCAGCGGACGAGACACATCAAGATATGCCTGTCAAAGCACTGGAAAAGTCCGACTCCCGCGTGGTGGAAGCCGCTGCACATGAGTCCCTGGACGAAAAGTTCCCGGATGGCGGTCTGCAGGCATGGCTCGTCGTGCTGGGATCGTGGTGCGCCATGGTTCCCTCCATGGGACTTCTCAACACCATTGGCGTTCTGCACGCCTGGACAGCGACACACCAGTTAAGCGGCTACACCGAGTCGCAGATTGGATGGGTGTTTGGGACATTCGCTTTTTTCCTGTACTTTGGGGCTGCACAAGTCGGTACGTCTTCCCTACTTCTTCCTAGATATCGATGAGGAGCTCCTAAACAGAGCAGGCCCTATCTTCGATAGCCGAGGAGTTCTCCCGGTAGTCCTCCCCGGCTCCATCGGCCTCATCGTCTCCATCTTCTGCTTCAGCGAAAGCACGGAATACTACCAAATCCTCCTCAGCTTCAGCGTCCTTGGCGGCCTCTCCTCCTGCTGCCTCTTCAACCCGGCCATCTCCGCAATCGGCCACTGGTTCGACGCCCGCCGCGGCCTCGCCACCGGAATCGCCTGCACCGCCGGCGGACTCGGCGGCGTCTTCTTCAGCCTAATCGTCCTCTACGTCGCTCCTCACCTGGGTTTCGCCTGGGCATTACGAATCATCGGCATAATCTCCGCCGTGCTGTGCGCCCTCGCCTGTCTCCTTCTGAAAACCCGACTCCCACCAAACCTCAAAGCCGGGATGGCCGTCGACTTCCGCGCCCTTCGAGACATCAACTATGCCCTGACAACCATCGCAATCTGGCTCGTCGAGTTCGCCGCTTTCATTCCATACGCCTATATCGTCTCCTACGGCCTCCACGCCCAGATCGACCAACGAATAGCCTACCTACTCTGCGTCTTCCTCAACGTCGGCGCAATCCCAGGTCGCGCTCTCCCGGGTATCCTAGCAGACCGACTAGGCCGGTTCAATGTCATGTCCCTCACAGCCATCGGCTGCGCAGTCTCAACCCTAGCCCTATGGTACTGCTCCGGCACAAACCAAGACGCGATCGTCGCCTACGCAGTACTATATGGTTTCTGGAGCGGGGCCGCTATTTCCCTAACCCCGGTGTGCATCTCACAAGTCTGCCAGATGGAAGATTACGGCAAGCGGAACGGCACAACGTTCACGCTTGTGAGTGTGGGAACCTTGACTGGGATTCCAATGGCCGGGGCGATTCAGGAGAGTCAGGATGGCGGGTTCCAGGGGCTGATTATCTTTGCGGGGGTGTTGTATTTGGCTGCAGCGGTGATGTTCATTGTCGCGAGGGGTGTTGCGGCGGGGTGGGGGGTTAGGGTTCGTTTTTAGAATGTGCAGGTATGCTTTTAGATATAGATATAATTAGATATATTAATATACAGATTAGATGGCCCTATTACATCTCCACTTTAATTTTGCTCTAATATAATACTGTACGTGCTCCTCATTTCTGAATGCTCTTGATGTGAGTTGGAGGCATATTATTGCCCGTGGCTGATGGAAAACACTCATATACACTCTTACCTATATAAACCACAACAGAATACCTATGAAAATTCTACCACTAGGATAGACGGGTCTCAGATATGCCTAAGGCATGGAATCTGTTGTTACCTACTATATACTGGTAGCTGCTCAGCATTGTGGCTATGCGGACGAGGTGCCTAAATGTAAACCCAACCAATATCTTCGGTGTGTGCCACTGTTGTTTGCTCAGCCTTGCTACCCCGCCATCGTCTCCTCGAGGCTATTCCGGTGTAATCTGACGTTCCTCCTTCGAACTTCCACCAAGCGGCCAAAATGAACTTCGGTTTCGGGGTGGGCGATTTCATCGCTGTGCTGAAGCTGGTTAAAGCCGTGCGAAAGCAATTCATCGATGCGCCTGGTCAGTTTCAAGCGATATCTGATGAGTATGTGATAGCCTCCCTAAGGAAAGAGTAATGACATGGCTGACAACAACCACCTGCAGTGTCAAGAGACTGTCAAATGTCCTTCGCGATATTGAAGACAATGACCCTGGTGATACCCTGGGACCTGACCAGAAGGCGACATTGGACGAGATTTCTCAGGGTTGCTATGAAGTGCTAGGCGACTTGAACGAAGCGCTCGCGAAATACCAAGCCTTCGCAACTCAGAGCCCTTCTGGTGTTCGAGAAACAGGTCGTTGGGTCTGGAAAAGGTTTACCTGGGATCAGTCCGAAATTGATCACTTTCGACAGCGGATTTCTGCAAATATCGGGGCATATGAACTATTCCTCGGAGAAATCAATCGGTGAGTTTGATGGCGAGGTCGAGAGCAGGAACTGACTGCGCATAGCCAACTGAATAGGGAAACCAAGAACATAGTCACTGCCACTCAACAGGGCGTAAAGGAACTCGTCCAGCAACAGGATGTCCAGCACCGACGAGCGGTACTAAACTGGCTGTCTCCAATCACCCATGACGTTAAGCAAGCCGACCTCTTCAGTCGGGTGCAGAAAGGCACAGGAAGATGGCTCCTGGACCGATGGCTCCTGGACTCGGACAAATTCAAGCAGTGGATCAAGCAAGACAAGGATACACCAGCGGATGGCCGCAGTCTGTTTTGTCCCGGTCTTCCCGGCGCTGGGAAGACCTTTATAGCATCGATCGTCGTTAATCAACTGCAACAGCGAGCTGAGGCGGAAAATATCGGCCTGGCATTCTTCTATTGCAACTTCCGTGAAAAGACGGAGTTACTCGACATGCTTGGCGTCCTACTACGGCAGCTGATGCAGCAGCAAGTGATGATCCCTGAGAGTATGGAGAAGTCATATCAAAAACATCTGAATAGAGGAACACGGTTCACCGTCGCTGAGTCCGTAGACCTTCTCGAGACTGCGATCGGGTTACTGCCAAAGACATTCATCGTTCTTGACGCCCTGGATGAGTGTCATTTTCCCCACACAGAAAGAGCGCAGCTTCTGGAGACGATATTTGCCCTCCAGAGAAAGCATAACCTTGCACTGTTTGCGACTTGTAGGGACAACCCGGATATTACCAGACTCTTTACTGGCAAGCAGTGTCTGAGAATCCGGGCCAGTGAAGAAGATGTTGA
This sequence comes from Aspergillus egyptiacus, assembly GCA_025688805.1. Taxonomy (NCBI): domain Eukaryota; kingdom Fungi; phylum Ascomycota; class Eurotiomycetes; order Eurotiales; family Aspergillaceae; genus Aspergillus; species Aspergillus egyptiacus. The sequence goes on along the minus strand of MU628572.1, from coordinate 19,674 downwards.
GATGTTTTTGCACGGCAGGCTACAGCTCCTCCCAGGCGTCGTGCAGAGGAGACCAGATTTGCAGCAGGAGGTCATTTCCGCAATCAGCCAGTCAATCGACGGAATGTGAGTCAGGGGAAAAACCGTGGCGCGTTCAACTGCTGATGTGAATAGGTTTCTTCTTGCCCAACTGCATATCGACTCCCTCCAAGGAAAGCGATCCGTCAAGCAAGTTCGGGAGGGGTTGAAAAGATTTCCGGAAGGGCTCGATGCTGCCTACGCTAATGCCTGGAGCCGGATCGAAAGCCAACTTCGTGATGAAGTTCAGACGGCCAAGGAGGTTCTTTCGTGGATCTCTTGCACATCGCGACCACTGACGACACGCGAATTACAGCACGCGCTTGCCATAGAGAGTGGTCAATCTTTTCTTGACGAAGACAACATTCCAGAAATTGATGACCTGATTGCTGTGTGCGGCGGACTAGTCACTGTGGAGGAGCAGGGTCAAGTGGTGAGACTGGTCCATTACACGACACAAGAGTATTTCGAGCGCAATCAAGCCCGCCTTTTCCCAGATAGACACCGTGAAATTGGGAGTAAATGCATTCACTATTTATGCTTCGACGCGTTTGGGAGCGGCATGCAGCAGCATATGGTTCTACAGAGCTTGTCCGTTATCTACTTGATCGTGGTGCAAATCCGAACACTGAAGACATCGATGGTGTGACACCACTGGAACGTGCTTCAGAAGAGGGACACATGGATTCATTCAGACTTTTAAATGCTGCTGACCAGGGCCCGTTGTATGCCAAACTCCCGTGGCTGCTTATGGACGCTGTAGCAGCAGAGAGCGAAACGATGCTTAGATTACTCCTGGAGGACACGGAACTTTCCCAGAAAGATAGGTCTTGGTGTGTTGGTTTTGCACTGGATACTGCTGCTCGCGGAGCACATGCTAAGGCAGCCAGGTTTCTGCTTTCTGTGGACGGAGTTGATGTGGATGGAAAAGATGCGAGCGGCAGAACCGCGATTTCCTTAGTTGCGGAAGCAACGTTCCCAACCCCAGACGCTATCCGAATGTTGCTTGGAGAATATGGAGCGACGCCAGACCTCAAGGACAACAGCGGCCGAAGCCCCTTATCATACGCAGTAGCTAATGTTCGTCATTATTCAATAATGCCTCTTGTCGATGAGGCAAAAGAATGCGTCCGATTGCTCCTTGACAGTGGACGGGTCGACATCGAAAGCAGAGATCATGAAGGTCTCGCGCCACTGCACCACGCTACAGTGGCGGTTCTGTCGTGTCCCGAATCGCCAAGGATCGCGTATACAAACACGCCCATCATCCAGTTCCTACTGGACAGGGGGGCCAGCCTTGAGAGCAAGGACGCGCGTGGACGCATTCCACTCACATATGCCAGTGAGCAATTGCTGGATGACGTGGTGCAGATGTTTATTGACAAAGGTGCACCTGTTGATTCTGCTGATAATCTTGGCCGCACGCCACTGTCTCATGCAGTGGATTCCCAGCTGGATAAACTAGAGGATATCGGCCGGCCGCTTAGTGGACTAACGAAGGTGGTTGAAATCTTTCTCGCCAACGGAGCTGATCCGCTATACACAGATAAGGAAGGTTTGACTCCCCTTTCCCGTGCGCAGAAGTGTCTTCCTGAAGGGCATGATGCATTAGTTCTTTTAGAAAACCATGTCCTTGCCAGGCCTAACCAGAATTGATGGTAATAATGGGGATGATTGAATGCGGAGATATTTTCGAGTTTATATGACATGTCTCAAACTTCAGCTGTCTCCAACTTGCAGGCCGTTACATGTACATGGGGATGTCGACATATTTGTACATCTCTGATACTGTCACTCAGAATAATGCTGGCGTGATATAGACGATGACTGAGGCGCTTTTGTAAGGAAGACCCCCGCTAAAGATATCAAACCAGCAGGTCAGACAATAAGGTAAGCAAAAAGGAGGGCTGTCCAGTTCTCAGGGATAGAAACCTAGTCTCCTCTATCTACACTCTATTATAGACCGATCATAACCAGAACTTGTAGGTTGTAGTAGTAGCAAAGTCTGATTCAGCATAAGATGTCAAGAACAGGTATAAGCCCTAAACCATGTTTGATGGCGGCATTCATGCCGATTCATGACACCGCAAGGATTATGATGCTGCCTTAAGCAGCTCTCAAGACTGGTAGAAGAATATTGGATGCTGAAAAGATGGGAGATTATCAGGTAGCTCACGTCAGAGTACCTTTGTGTAACTGCTTTCCGTTCTTATGTTAGCTTCTATTCAATGCAAAGTATGAAAGAGAGCGACTCATTGCATGAGCTGGAGCAGATAATCTTGATTTCTTCTATCCCCTATCAGAAGCTGTAGCATCTGAACCTGTTTAATCTGAATTTTGAATCACATACGCAAACGGCCGTCTGGTTTGACCTGTTGTAACTGAGTAATGGCCTTGCCCTTTGGTCATGAATATGCTCACTATTGACTTACTTCCTGCCCTGGGAAGGATGAAATGTCGGCCGTTCTGAGTTTGAACTTTTACAGAGGTTCAGCCGGAACTGCGAATAGGTCTCTTAGACTGATTGATTTGATGGCAACTTACTGTTGGCTACTTTGCTTTGTCTGGTGTTTTGGAAAGCATAAGGCTGATTGCTTCGTTTCAGTCAAGCTGGAAATTATTGAACTGAGTCTCGTCTGTGTAGTGCGAGTTATCATAATCGTGCAAGCGGGGATAACCACAAAAGACAGCAATAGTTTTGCCCGTTGACATGTAACGTCATGCACTGTTCTTTCACGGCAACTTGTCCAGTCCAGTCCCCCCCTTCATTGCCCGGTCCTACACAATACAGGTCAGTAATCAGTCCACCAGATCAGCGCTACGCACGGACACGTACCAAGACAGTTGTCGGCATGTATTTAGACACGAAGCTCACGATGGAAGCCATAGCACCGCGCCAGACAGGCCCTGACAACCTCACAAGCAAAGTCCGCCGGCGCGCTTTTCCTCGAGACGTCCTTTCCCACGCCACGGGCTTGGATCTCCGGGAGCGCCTTCTGGTAGAGTGAGTTTTCAGGCAGCGCCAGGTCTGAATGCGACATGACATTTGTGGCGACGGAGCCGGTCACCAGGGAAATCACCCGGATGTTGAAGGGCTGCAGTTCCAATCGGAGAGTCTCGCTCCAAGACATGAGAGCGGCTTTTGAGGCATTGTAGATACCTGATGGGCATTGTCAGCTGGATTTGATAGTTGAATAGCATACCTCAGCAAGGCACCGGCGGAAACTCACTCATCCAAGGGGCGTACAAGAAGCCCGAAATGGAGCAGACGTTCACAAGCGTACTTCCCTTGGGAGCAGCCCGGAGCAACGGCATAAACGCCTGAGCGACGGAGATGGCCCCCCACAGATTCACGTCGAAAAGGCGCTTGGCCTCGTCGACCGACGTGTCCAGGGCGGGATACACCAGGGACTGGCCGGCGTTGTTGACGAGAATGTCGAGGTAGTCGCCGTTGGAAGACAAATCCTGGCGCACGGTCTCGACTGCCGCCGCAATGCTGGCCGGGTCGACGACGTCGAGGGTAACGAGAGTGACATTTGGGAGCTGGGCAAGGTGATTCATTTTGGCCGGGGAGCGCGCTGTCGCGTAGACTCGCAGGCCTTGCGCGAGGAGTTCCTCGACTAGGGCCGATCCGATACCTCCGGCGCTGCAGCCGGTAACGAGGGCGCAACGCGGCATTGCGAGGGCTTCGTGAGATGCTGGCAGACACTTCGAGGGGAAAGGAGGGGGAAGAAAAGGCTTGCGGTGGTGCATAAGCGCTAGGAAGGGAAAGTTCCGGAGGAGAACAAAGAAACCCTTGGCTGGGCGCTTGTTGTTCTGGCGCTAGGGATAATCTGGAATAATACTTTATTCTCCAGGGCTGTCTCTGATGACTGGATTGGGAGCTTATTCTTCAAGAACAGGGAAGATGAGGATGAGCACCTATCCCAGGTGTAGGGCTATACGGGATCATCCACTGTGCTGCTATTGGCGTCAGATTCACAACCACCATGGTTCGATACAAAATCTATCCTTCACACCATCTTCTGTTTGACTTGCTCTTTCTCAACATAACCCAGGGTCGTCCGACTCCACAGCCCCTTCGTGTAGAACTTGAAGGCAGGACGACATCCCGCCGCGAGCTGCTCGTCCTTGAGCCGATCGTGAACCTGATTCCACTCTTTAACATGGCCTGGACTAGCTGCCTGGTCGCTGCAATATCAAGGTCCATTGCCTCAGCAAGCATCTTAACCTCGAGCGAAGGACCGATCCTTCCTTGTGGTCCGACTGCGACGCGCGCAGCTCCTCCCTGCTCCAGATATCATTCGCCATTGAGATCTGCTTCGAACAGTTCCGTTCGAGCGGCACTATCGCTGCCTGCTCCTCGGCCCACAGCTTGAGGTCCAAGGTGATCCGCATCAGAGCTGAGAGGAGACTGCAGTGACAATGACCGCTCAGGTGCTGGCAAGATCCTCACCTACGAAGTTGATCTTGATCTTCCCTCAGGCTTTCCCTTCGTCCAGCTATATGACTAGGAGTGGCCTAGCTTCTTGACTGAAAGGCTCGATAATCCCGCCTGCGAGGACCGGGCTCGCGGCGCGCATCTTGTCCCAGAGGCCGTACTTCATAAACTCGATGGGGATGTCGCCTGTCACTCCCATATCGCAGTAAGTCTCGATACTGGAGTATTCGAGTACAGCCATGGAAGATTGGCTTACGGTTGGGGAGCACATCTCCCCGCAAGAGCGGCATCAGGTCTCTCCGTCCTCCAAAGACATATCTTCCAGAATATCTAGTCCACGTATTTAGCACAGTTTTGCCAGGCAATATAGAGTGTATTTTACATACCATCAATCAGAAACAGGATTATCAACAGCTTGTACACAGACAGAATGCGGTCATCGCGCGCCAGCGGGAAGTAGAGGCAGATGGCTCGACCGAAGCCGGCATCGACAACGCTCTCTCGACTTTTGTCTAATAAAAAGGGCCAGTCTTGCAGGAAATAATCATCATTTTCACGACAGGCCTTGTCGGCACGCGGATGGATCAGGGGATTCCAGGCTGGACACGAATGGCTTTTGGCCACCCCTTTGAGCCGCAGCTGAGTCGAAATGGCATCAGTGTCAATAGCGGACGGCTGCTGAAACTATCTATACCGCAAATCAAGGATGTATACAATGTGCTTGTTTGAAAAGGGAGTTTTTCCTGTCATGTTTAATCTGTTCTATGCATAGATTGAGTATGTATGCACCTGTACTATTCCTTGTTTAAGCAGAGCCCTAGGTGCTTATTCTTCTACTCCTTCACAGGTGCATTCACTCTATAACCATACAAAGGATTAACAAATAAAAGCAGCCCTATGATCAACCGCCTACAATGGACATGCTCTAAGCTAAAAGAATGAATATAGAAATGAATACAAAAAGAAAGCAAGGATATTCCTCATCCCTGACAAGCAGATAAAGCCCATTCACTCATCCCTCCTTACCATTTATAAAGCCCACCACCACCACCATCACACCACACCTATCCTCACCCATCTCTCCCAAACCACCAAAACCGATCCAATGGAAATCCCCTACCCACCACCAGAGATGTCCACCCCCGACCAGCTCCCCCTCCCCCCAGCCTTCATCCTGGAAGGCACAATCCGCCCCTGCGACAGCTTCACGACCCAAACCTCCCTCCATCTCCTCGCAACCCTAACCCGCTTCCTCTACCAACAAGGCTGCCCAACCTTCGCCATAAACACAGGCTACCGGCACTTCGACCGCGAATGGCGGCTCTACATCCTCTACTCCAAGCCGGACATCACGCCCGGCACGCACGCCAAGATCCGCGAGGTGTTCGACGGGCTCGTCGCGCGCGAGGAACCCATCCAGGAACTGGTTGTCGAGAGCGTGCAGACGATCTCGCAGCCGGCGATGGATCTGCTGTGGCTGTGGGGGGACGTAAGGGATCCGAAGTGGCGGCATGTGAGCAAGGTGTGGGTTTATGATGACGAGGCGTATTTGGTTGAGAAGGATGGGGTCAAGTCTGGGGATGAGGCGTGGGCGGTTGCGAGGGCTTCTAGGGGGTTTTTTAGTACGTTTGCGATGAATTGTTTGCAGTTTGGGCCGAGGGAGTCGGGGGCGCAGAGGCGGAGGTTGAGTGTTGAGGAGGTGGTGCAGTGGATTTTACAGTGATTCTCTGGTATGTACCTAGGAGTATGCTGGGGGTTATGTTGAGGCGTGGTTTCTTTATTGTTCATTTATTTAGCGTTGTGGTCGTGGTTGTCTGCATATTTCCTGCACGGGATAGACTTGTCTTCTACACACTCTCTTTTAACAGAACCAGAAGTTATTCTCCTTCCTCTACAGATTTTAAATGTATAGTACACAGTGCCCAGCAGAACCTAGACAGAGTAATCCTCTCCCCAAGTCAGCTCTTTTGCCGTAATAGACTTCAGCCCAAGTCTTCGCTCGAGAGTAATCGATCAGGCTGTACAGTATACTCGTAGGAAGGAGAGAGAAAACCACCAAGCTATGCACCTCCCAGTATCCGTAGTACATGGCAGCTCTCACCTGAATTGCCTGCTATAACCGAATCCCAGCTTCAGGCTCTGAATAACCTTTACAACACTTCCACGATTTCAGACGCGGACCAGACCTACGGAAGAGCTACCTGTGGCAGCTATACCAATATCCTAGAACAGTTCACTAGCCCTAATGTACCAGTTAGCATAAGTCACCTTACACATATCTTAATACTAGACATAGCAACTACACCTTTTAATCTAACCCAGCCCAGCCCAGTCTAGCTAGAACCTCAATCACCATACCACACAACAATCAACTACCTGATCCCATCCCGCCTTACACAGACCCAGTACAAGACACCCATTCCTAACCCCGTCTCCTTCCCCTCCTGGGTTCGCCCAAATATAAATATCAGCCGCAAACCATTCTTTCTTCCTACCCGATTTGGTAGTATAGAACCTGAAACCGCATCCTCAATCAACTCACTCCACCCGGACCCACACACAAACTGATCTTAGTATCAGATCTACTTACAAAATGCAGTCCAATCTACGCCAAACATCCCGTAACCCTCCCAGTCTCGGACTCCAGGCTGATCACATCAGATAGATCGAGAGATAATCTGTAACGCCTGACGATCCTCGGGACCCCCTATCCTCCTTCCCATCTATCTCTATCTCCCTGAATAATGCAATCTAGCCACATCACCACCCAAGCATAGACTACCGCGGAGCCCTAATTAACAACTTAATCAATTCAAAGCTTGAGCAACTAAATTCCGCCACGGAACCGGCCCACCCGTCCCCCACAAAGATACACCCTATTAACTTACTACGTGCGATTCTAGGACCTAGGTAGTTACGTAAGGTAGCAAAATTCCATCTGGTCCAGTTACCTCAGACTAACGACCTAACTCCTTCCAACTCCATCCAAAATCGATTCTAGAATCTGTGATTTCCGGAGGGACAAGAAGTGAATTGAAACGACCAACATACCTACTTCCCTGTACAGTAGTACCTACTTCATCTTACGTACCACTTGACGTAGCCTTATGGACCTGATAAACACTCGAGTCAGGTACCTATTATTCCTGCTGACTATTGATAAGCTAGGCTAAGAAGTCGACGGAGTATATTCAGATCCATCTTCCCATAACTATACCCATTATTTATCAAAGTCGGCTATTCCTCTCTCCTCTTTTGCCCCTTCTTCGCCTTGTAGCGGTAGCCAGAATCTAAGTCAAAAAACAGAACAGAGCCTATATACATAGATACTCTCTGCAGTAGAGCCCGTATCGTAGTATCCCATCTGTTACCTGCATATAAAACTCGAAGCTAAAGGACTGAGTGGTACCAGTACTTACAGAACTCAGAGTCCCCTAATTAAGTAAGAGAATCTTCCTATATTAATAAATATTCAAGCATTAGATATTATTAAATTCAGTATGGAAGGGACTCTTTATTTTCTATTTCGTATTATTATTATTGTATACACACACACACACACACATATATATATATATATATATATTCCCTCGCGAACATGGCCTGGGTAATACTTGTTTCCTCCTAGGCAGACAGATACGTGATGTATATATCTGCATATATATATTCCGTGAGGTTATAGTCCCGCACTGTGTTAGATTTTCTTGAATGCGGATCTCGTACTTTTAATGTAAAGTGTAATAATACTTCAGTCTGTTATGTGGACGGGATGGATGGGGTGATAGTGCACATGGCTGGTATAGGGAGTGTGGAATCAGGACAGTGGTCTTTGATTATTTGAAAACATATCTTGACTGCATCTTATTCCTGTCTACAGGCAGGTTGTCAGTTCAATATATTCCTATATTCACTGCAGATCTAGTAAGATAAATAAGAAGTATATATTAATTAAGGACTCTAGTTTAGACAGCTATCCCTTACTCGTCAACAGGGAAGCGGTCCAAGAACTTGAAGGTGGTGAGACCCTCCTCCAGCTGCTGGACAAAGTCCGCGTCGACACCGTTGGCGACGTAGACACCGTCACGGTTCTGCTGGATGCCCGCCTTGCCCAGCGCAGCGCGGCCATTGCCCAGAGCAGCGACCGGCTTACCGAAGCGGAAGGCATCGATGAGGATCTGGAGGGGACGACCGGCAGGGTAGAGGGTGGAGCGGGTCTCGATGGCTGAGGCGAAGAGGTCCTGGACACCCGGGGCGACGACGACGGCATCGAACTGGATGGCGTCGGAGGCGGAGTAGGTCTGGGAGACGCCGTCGGCGAGACGCTCGGCGACGACGACGACGTCGACGCCCTGCTCGGTGAGCTCGGAGGAGAGGGCGGTCGCGGCGTTGAGGGAGGCCTCGGCGTCGAGGGAGGCGAGGACACCGACCTTGAGACCGGCCAGGCGCTGCAGCTTGTGGCCGAAGGAGCCGACGTCGGCGGTGGTGTTGTCGTGGTAGTAGGTGGGATCGGCCTCGGGCTCGTCAACGCCAATGGCACGAGCGACGCGGCGGGCGATGTCGTTGGAGATACGGTTTAGCTGGATGATGACGTTCTTCTTGACGACGTCGCTCTTGACGTTGGAGTTCTCGAAGCGCATGGCGTTGATGATGAACTGCTGCTCGGCCGGGGTGAGGGAGTTGTAGAACAGACGGGGCTGCGACCAGACATCCTCAAAGGTCGAGCTCTTGACGCGGACCAGGTTGCCGGTGGCAGTGCGGTCAGGAGCAGTGAAGAAGCCACGGCCGTCGGTCTGGTTGGCCTGCTTGGGGTTGCCCTTGGTGAGGGTGTTGGGCGAGTAGGCGGTAGGGTTCAACGGGATGTACATCTGGCCGGCACCGTCGCGGTTGTTGTTGTGGACAGGAACGCGAGGCTGGTTGATCGGGAGCTGTTCGAAGTTGGGGCCACCGTTACGGTTCAGCTGGGTGTCGAGGTAGGAGAACAGACGGCCCTGAAGCAGGGGGTCCTCAGTGAAGTCGACACCGCGGACAATGTGGCCAGGTTGGAACTGCCTTGAGTTAGCAGGTACAACAACCAGATGACAGTGAACGGACATACCATGATCTGCTCAGTCTCGGCAAAGTAGTTGCGAGGGTTGCGGTTCAGAGTCATCTTGCCCAGCTTGGTCAAGGGGACATACTCCTCAGGGACGATCTTGGTAGGGTCGAGCACGTCGAAGCCGAAGCGAAGGGCATCTTCCTCGTCCATGATTTGCACAGCAAGCTACTCAATTAGCCTGTTTCTTAGTTAAATGGATTGTTGGTAAGTAACATACCTCCCACTCGGGGTAGCGCTCAGCGTCGATGGACTCGAAGAGGTCCTGACGCATGTAATCGGGGTTCTTGCCCGAGATCTGCTGGGCCTCCTCCCACACCATGCTGGCCTTTCCTTGGAGAGTCTTCCAGTGGAACTTGACCAGCTTGGACGAGCCATCATCGGTCACGAAGCGGAAAGTGTGCACACCGAAGCCGTCCATGTGACGGAACGAACGAGGGATACCGTGACCGGACATGGCCCAGAAGAGAGTGTGCATGGTGGAGGGCTGTTGGCTGAAGAAGTCCCAAGCGCTGTCGTGGGCCGTGGCCGCCTGAGGGATCTCGCTGTCCCCGCGAGGCTTGACGGCATGGATCAGGTCGGGGAACTGGATGGCATCCTGGATGAAGAAGACGGGGATGTTGTTGCCGACAATATCGAAGTTGCCCTCGTCCGTGTAGAACCGGGTCGCGAAGCCGTGGACATCACGAGCCAGATCGGAACTGCCGCGGCTGCCGGCGACAGTGGAGAAGCGGACGAAGACAGGGGTTTCCTTGCCCTGGCTGGAGAGGAACGAGGCGGCGGTGATGTTGGAGAAGTCGCCGTACGAGGTGAAGACACCGTGGGCACCGGCACCACGGGCATGGACGGCACGTTCGGGGACCTATACACGCGTTAACTGGGCCCTGTCACTGATTAATCAATATCAAGTAAACACGTACCCGCTCGTGGTCAAAGCGCTGGATCTTCTGGCGGAAGATAAAGTCCTCCAACAGAGTCGATCCACGCTCGCCAGCCTTCAGACTGGTCTGGTCCTCGATGGGACCACCGACATCAGAGGTCATGTACGCATCGGAGTCGTCCAGGTAGTACTCGGACAGGAACTCCTCGGTAGCCTCAGTCGCATCCGGGTTGACGTCGCGACGGCCCAGCTCGCCCGTCATGTACGGACAGACGGCATTGGCCGCGCCAATAAGCCCGACAAGGCCAAGGGCGCGCATGGTGACGAGAGAATGAAACAGAATAACAATGCTACACGGTTTCCAAATAAAAAAAAAAAAAGTGGTGTATTGATTGAGCCGGCGGGAGGGGAAAGTCACATTCCTCGACGCGGCTGCAGGGCAACCAGGAGCTTATTTATATCTGCGGCTTCGATCAGCAAATGCGCATGCCCTGGAACCTGCAGGAACCTGTACCGGCTCCAGAACCCTGAAACAGAAGGCAGCATGTCCATCGGCTTATTTCAGCAGACAGGCCTGGAAGGGGCAAACGAATCGAAACGATTCCATGTCTCCATCAGTGGGAGGATGAATAATAACGGGCGGCAATATGGCCAATAATCCATGCGCCAGGGCTGCTGGGAGTCGGGTTCGGGAAGGGCTCGGGGGCTTGACTCGGTCAGGTTAGAGAGGCGGATGCCCAGCAAGCGATCCTCTTGGCCATCAATAATCTCAAATTTCTGGCCTGATGAGTGGTTGGGAGTTAGGAGCAGGACGCCAGAGCGAGGGCGAGGCCAAGATGCTTGGTAATTTGTGCCTGGCTGGACCGCATCTCCACCGCTGTTTTCAGGCTTCATCTTGGCGTCGCATCCGGAGGAACACCGAGTCAGTCGACTGAGCTCGAGCACACACGGCTCAGAGACTGGGATTGTCCATGCGCTACTGGTGTGATATATGTGATGGGAGAGGCGTTGTTGTGTGACCGGCGCCTGGGCGTTAGCTGATTCTGCTTTCTTTTGCCGGCCTCGTCCTACCGGATCTATGTTTAGCTTGTAGCTACAGCCTACAGTAGCTCCTAGCTAGTCGCTATCTAAGTACATGGGTGTTGGACAGCATTGAGACAGTCGAGTAAGCGAGATGAAGGAGCCCGCGGATCTGCTCCCTTGCTTGCGGTAAGCTTCATCTGCTGCTGTGCTCCATGAACTGGAAGACTCCTGGCCTGGTAGATGGCCAATAGAATGGCATTGAACCGGTAGAATCCCCGCACGGGGGAAAATAATCAAAGAGAAGCAATTAATCATCCAAAGAACAAGAATTAGTAATTAGTCAGTCGACCGTGGAAGGCTTGGATGACATATATTACGTCGACTGGTGCACAAACCTCGGAAGCTCGGATACTTCAACCATCGCTGGCCCGGAGTGGCGCAAAGGATGATTTGCGTTTGCTGCATCACCGTTATAGAACGTTAGAATCAACTTTATTAACCGTCCAATTCTCTACTCGTACACGATAAATAGCACCCCAACACTATACTACACTGGAAACACCGTCCAGTCAACCAACTCATGGCATCGCCACGCGCTGCACTCGCCGCTGGGCGCGTCCCGAGTTTGGCCCGAGGATCGCCCACTCCGCTACGGTCGCACCCACGTCTTGATCCCCCTCCGCAATGGCCTGATTGCCAGAGATCACGAGAGTCGCGTACCGCCCCACAGAAACCGATTGGTCCAGCTCGATGGTCGTCGTATTGCCAACAGGCATCTTGATTTCGTTCAGATCCGTCGCCTCCGCGTCGTACGGTCGGGATTGCTCGATGTTCGTGAGGCTGGCCACTACCCTGACGTTCGGTCCGGGGTTCGCCACTGCGGAGACAGCGTCCTCAAGCGGCTGCTCGTGGAAGAGCACCGTGGCGTTGACCGGCGGTGCTTGCGCCCATTCGAAGTGGAATCCGGAAGCCACGGTTTGCGACCGGTCCATCGTCATGCCCACGTTCACCGTAACGGAGCTGGACTTGGAAGTGCTTGGCTGCCAGCGCGTAGACGTCGCCCCGTCCACAACGGAAAGAGGGAATTGACCGGGCTCGAAATCATCCGTAGAGAACACAGGGCTACATTGCACCAGGTTGCCCGGTATGGTGTTGACGGTTCCGATTTGTCGGTTTCGCACGGTCAATGCGCCGCGCACGGGCAGGCGGTGCAGTGTCGCATTCTGGGCCAGACCGACATAAACCGGAATCGAAGCATTCGCGAACCGTCGATCGGCCGTGTCAAGCGGTGGGAGGTCCGTGGCGCGCTGGATGACGGTGTGCGTGTAGTTAGACTGGGCCGAGATGGGATATCCACGCCAGTAGAAGGTCCGATACTTCACGTACGGGATCTGCGGCGGGAGGTTGGGTTCGATGTGGATCGCATCGTCAGGAATAAATCGAAGACCCAGGTAGCCGAAGAGCACGACTTGGTTGGCACCACCGTGGCCAGTCAAGAACGGATAGGCTGGGTGCGTACCGCCGTTGATGCTGGCGTTGTCCAGCATCTGCTCGGAAAGCTGAAAGAACGGGGCACGTGTATACGGAGCGTAGGAGTACTGCTCGTAGGTATAGGCAGAGCATCCCGAAGGCGACACGGCGCCCGCGACAATGGAGAAGATGGCCCAGGTCATAGCCGGGCCGTCGGCCGATTGTCGGTTGGCGTAGTAGTCGAGATCGTTCAACGCATGCTGCGGCGAGTACTTGTCGTACACCAGCGGATACGTGACCAGAACAATGTCAGCCTGCTTGACGGCTGCAGTCCCATTCATACTCGTGTACTCCAGGGTGACTCCATTCTCACGAAGGACGAGGACGTTGTCGGAGATCTCAGTCCAGGTCTCGTTGGCCTCGAGACCGAATTGCTCGCGGAACTGGTTCGCATACTCCAAGGTCTCAGAGATCATCGGCATGGTGAAGCCACCGGCGTCAATGTGGTTGGCATATTCATCCTACAACTGTTAGCACAGCGGCGAGGCAAGTACTTGTGAAATCTTACAGGATCAGTCATGTTGGTGAGGGTCCAATAGCTTCCGTTGCGCTCTACGATGCTTCCGTACAGCGTCGCAACCGAATCATAGATGGGAAGGTGCTCTTCACGGAAAGTCTGGGTATCACCACTGGTCACCCATTGGTAGATCAAGGATAAGCCGATATCGCCATTGAGATGGTACTGGTAATCCCAGCAAGGGCCAGTCCCTGTGCAGTTGCCGAAACGGCCGCTGGTCCAGGGGTAGATCGCTGCGCCCGGCTCGATGTAAGTCTGGTTCTTGGAGCTGGTGAACGTCGTCTTGACGTTCTCCTTAGCCTGCGGGTACATCACTGTGCGATAGTTGGTGACCGCCTGGGCCGCTTCGGGATGGGATGCCACAAGTCCAGGTTGCATCCACACGTCCGCATCCCAGAAGACCTGACCGGCATATGAATCAGAAACCAAACCACCCACCGCAAAGCTGTGGATGTTGAGAGGCTTGCCTCCCGCCATGCGGATAGTATTCTTTCCCACTGTATTCTGCAGGAGGTAGTATGTATTGGTGACGGCGATGATAGCAGAGTTGATGATGTTGTCGTCGTCTGGCAACCTGCCGGTCGTGGGGTTCACAAAACGATCGACCGAGTCATCGTGAAGGATGGTTGCCCATTCTTCGACGTGCGAACGGAGAGAACGTTCGTATCCAGCTTCCAGGGCCTTAGAGACTGCCTGCTTGGCCGTCTGCTGAGGATCCTCAAACGCGTCGGTAGAAGCAGCGCCAACAAACTTTGTGATCCGAACTTTCTCGTTCGCAGCAAAATTGACGTCAATAGCCTGTGCGATGGATGACTCGTTGGTGCTCACGTAAGGCTTGCCGGTAGCGAGTCTCCGAGAGGACAAGTCGACTTGCTCGGAGCCTGTGATGTTGGCATAAAAGTAGGCAGAGACATCCGGAATGCCCCAGGGTCGAACGGCAGAAAAGATAGCCCCGTCGTCTTCCCCAGACCCCAAAAAGTCCGTGCGCACCGCAGAGTAACCATCCAGGACATTTACAATAGTCGCTTGACCACCCTGCGAAGGCGTAATTTCCATGTCGACCACGGCGTGGTTGACATTCAGCTTGTTCGCGAAAAGACGATATTTGATGCCGTAGGAGCCTTTGTCACCCGCTGGGGTCCAGGTGTAAGACCACGACAGGACGCCTGCTTTGAAATCATAGCTAGATTGGAAGTCGCTCAGAGTGCGATTATCCACAGTGGAATCAAGGTAGTCTTCGCCTCCTAAGTCCAGGATGAGCCCACTCCAGTGAGGTACACCGGAGATCACACTTTCGCCCCCGTATTGGTTCATCCAAGGGAAGTTGGATCCATTTGTCTCGGCCTGGTAATCATAGAACCCGGCGATGGTAGCAAACGATTGCCGCCGAGAATACAAAGGCCAGCCGTTGATGACGTCCCCAGCGACTGGCAGATCCAGTTCGAAAAATGGACCAACGCTGGACACACTGATTCCGAGATAACCATTCGCGACTGAGCCACGCGACTGGTAGTGACCTTGGTCCAGCGTGTCGGTCGTGAGCATCCACTGGTCCTCATCCCACGTCACCCCGGGGAACATCGTCCGATAGGTGTTGTTGGAAGGGCCTGCACCGTGGTGCCCGTCATGCCGCCTAAAGCACTTTTCAACGCGCGCATTATGCAGACTAGGACGGCTTGCCTCGCCGACTGGGAGGTTAAGCAGCAGAGGCAACCAAGGTGTAACGGACTATTCAAAGTATGTATTAGTTAGTATGAGACCGTAACCATGGCGGACCGAGTACGCACGCTGAAGCGCATTTTGCGATGTCTTTCTGGACAAACCAGAACAAGACTCAAGCCGGTTACCTTTGGCACATTGTGAAATGGATGCGAGAACTGATCCTAAATAATTTTTGCGCAGTCCCATTGATCTTCATGCTCGTATCCAAGATCAGTAAGTTTGAGAAAAGATCCCTTGGCGCTGACGGAGGCCCAGACGCCCCAGACGCCAGTTCCCCGCAGGGTCTTCGGGCACCCGGAATGCCGATGCGACATCAGCAGGCCTACCGTAAGTTGTAACAGACCTCATCCCAACTGGCTTCATCTCGAGTGCCGATAATGTGAGAATAGCCGGTTTCCCAGCGGGGCATTTCCAGCCACAGACGCCTACAGTGATTGGGAGCTGTCAACATGGGGCAGCCCACGCTGAGCCCATCTCGTACTAGTTCACTTGCCCATCATAATGTCGGCCAAACGCTGACGTTACATTCCCAGCCAGAGCTCGACGAAGGTTACGTCGTACGTCGTAGAAAAAAAACTAGAAGAAAAGTTTGCGTTCCACAAAAGTTGGCCGATAAATCTGCGAGACTCCGAGCCACCATTAGCATTACGTACCATCCTGGAGGGCCGAAAGGCGGTGGTAGACCGAAAGCATAGAGTCAACAGGAGTTGAAGACAAACTTTAGCACTCACACGACTACCGGTATCCTGTAACTCGATCCCCACTCCGTATTTTGGCTCCGACGACATTATTTCTGAGCTTCGCGTAGTAGACTGCACAGTGGTGCGCATCAAGCAGAGGGTTGACTGTTTGGAGAACATACTATGCAGAGACAGAGTCAGATTGAAGTGAAGTTGAATGAGGCTCATGGCGACACGATGATGATGAACAAGGGGTGTTGCAGATTGGAGTCCTGGGGATGGTGCCAACGGCCCAAACTGCCGGATGGGCGCCTTGAAGCCTCAGGCCGACTTCCAGTACTGGCATTACTGAACTCTGCTCTGCTGACGCAACCAACTTACATCCTCACCTGTCTTCCAGAGTCAATCTGAAAAAGCCTGTTTCCTTGTTTCAGGTTCGCCGTGGCTAGGCCAGATCGATCGGTCGCCTCCTGCCAACCTCATTGCGACGGACACCTGCATTGAGGTCTTCACCTTTAGACCCACAGGTACTCCGGTCATCTTCAATCGACAAGATCTTTGTTTTACCCCACCGAGCACCTATAGGAACCAAGGAATTAAGACACCCTTTATCGAGTTGCTGCACGTGGGCGATGTCGGAATTCAGATATTGCGATATTCAAACAGATTCTCAAGTACGAGCGGAAAACGAGACACTTGTGTGGGATGCCGGTGTACACGCTTGAGCTCTGGAGGCCTTGGAGCGGGTCCGGTCCTTGATGAGGACGAGCCTGGCTACGTGAAGACGGGCCATGTCCTTGGAGTAGATGGAGCCAAGATCGTGACGGCATGTTTACGTGCCGGGGCAGTCGATACGAAACACGCCGAATGACATCCCAGGTGCTAGGCAAATCTAAGAAGCTCTCTGCACTCTTATTTATGGTATCATGAGGTACATGTCTCACTGCTGACAGGACATGATTTGCCGGTTATCTGATAACTTGCTGTTTGCTAGAGAGACCTCGGCCATGGTGCGGGGCAAGTTACATCCATCGAGCCTTCCACCCCAGACGCCTCCATGCCTCCTGCCTCAGCGCCACAGCAGTATGCCGCGTTCGTTCCATGGCAGACTGGTTTTCAATCGCTCGGCGCAGAAGAAAATGAAGGCATTCCTCCAACGACCCCCAAGCCAAACATTTGAACGCCCCGGGCACTACGGATTCCACCTGTTCCTCGCCCTGGCCGGTTCCTGAACGGTTGTGCGCCAATAATTCGCAGCTCACCTCGTCTGCCATGCCCTGCAATTGGCCAATCTCGACAGGGATTGTCGGCAGCCTGTTCTGTATCCGGTGCCGAGACAACGAATAGGCTCTTCGGACGCTTTCCGCATTATGAGTCGCGACAAACAAGCAAACATCAGGAAATACGTGCGGGGAAGGAGACTGGACGGGGAATTGGCGCGTGAGAAGGCTTTGAACGATATGATCATAATTGTGGTCAGTTTCGTCCTTGGTGTCATGGATCCTCGACCGATAATCATGGGCAATATAAGCCCCTCGCACCAGTTTGATACCTAGTGTCCAGCCTTCCGCCTGTGCCAGTCTGAGATGCCGACTGACGTTTTCCGCTGACGGTTTAAGATATGCCTGGATCGTGTTGTATACCACCACCTTGCCGTCTCGGTTGAACTGTCTCATAAGGTCAATGGTCCAGGTATCTATCGCGGGTTGGAAGATCTGTTGCTCCGCATCGATCCAGAGGCGTGAGTCCTGTGCTGCAGTTGCGGCACAAATCTCTGTGATTGCGGCCTGGATTCGCGGAGGTGGAATCTGATCGCCTCTCGTGAGGGCTTCCACCGCGGCCGGACCAGCTCCGGTGAACCTACATGGTTAGACGTTGGCTGTGTCTGCGCTCACGAGACTCACTTGACATTTAGATAATCACCCTTTCCAATCATGCTCAGGGTGCGAAGGTTACCCTCTTTCCATTCGTCGACGGCGCGTTCCATCAGTGCTTGCTTGGCATTCGCCGCAGAAGCACCGTACCTAGCGTGGTCCATCCTCGCAACGGATTCTCGGGCATACCCGAGAATAACGCCTTTGAAGCCCAAGGCCTTCATTTTCTGTACGGATTGGCGAACCTCGGCTTCATTCTCACCGGCGCAAAAGTGGTTATAGATAGTCGTTCGCAGGAGGTAACGCATGAGTCGGTTGCGAGACGGGTGTAGCAACGGGGACTTGGACTCGATTACATATTTGAGCAGTCCTACGCAAGGTCCGAGAATCGGAGAGGACATGACGGACGTGAAGAGGACCGAGTAGATCAAGGTCTTCAATGGTAGAACAGCCAGTGGTGACTCTTTGCTAGTCGGAGGTGCTTGTAGCAGTAGACCATTTTGGGTAGATGGCGAGCTGGATGACAGCCTGTATCCTCTCAGAAGCAGTGATGGACGTTTCGTCCACAAAGCTCGTGCATGCATCTTCTCAAGCGTAAACAGTACTCAGTTGAGAAGGCGATGTCACGCTATTTCAAGTCTCCAAATGAGGGGTCCAAGGTCGCTAGGCCAGCTATCTCGCAGCGATACGTGATACGTGGATCGGCCGTCTTGCATTGTTTAGTTCATCCTTCTTGGAGTACACCTGCATATATCTCGATGAACCGGCCCGGTGACCAGCTAACAGGCCAATCACTCGCTTATATTCATTCCTCAGACCATTCATCCTCTTTATTGTCCATAGCCTCTGCTTGTTTGATCCCCGCGACCGTGGCTTTCGCGAATGTGCTTCTTGCGCCATGTCCCTCCAATTTCAGCAGGCCTTCAATCGCACATCCTCCGGGACAAGAAATATCTTCCCTGAGCATCGCAAGATGGGCGCCATCCTTCAGAAGACCCACCATGCCCTTGAGCATCTGCGGGACTAGCTCAAGTGCCTCTTTTCTCTTTAGTCCCTGTGCCACGCACCCATCAAGTATTCCGTCAAGTGCCACCGACATCATCGCCGTCGACGCCCTTCCCAGCATCTCCCATCTGTTGAATTCATGCTTGTTCACGTATTTGATCTTTCCAACTAGTCGGAGGATGGAAGATACAAGCTCATGCTCGTGCTCGTATTCGTCCTTGGGGAATGTCTGCAGGAGTTGGACAATGGTAATAGACTTGCGCACCCGAGCCGCAATATCAGGAACAGCTCTGTAGATAAACGGCAGGCAGGCATTGGAATTGTTTAAATGATAGTTGAGATCTCGGATCGTTCTTCCGGCCAGTAGGCTGACGACTGTCTTGTTTTCTAGAGCCTCCCAAACTCCATCACTCTGTAGAACGTCCACGACACGATTATGCGGGAACGCAAGAAATACGACCTGGGCCTCGTTCATCGCACGAACGTTGTCGTCGACAAGAAACTTAACCCTCGCGGCGTCTTCTGTGTATGTCTCTCGGAGACGGTTGGCCGAGGCTTTGGTCTTCGTGCTGACGATGAATTTGAAATCCTTCTCTGGTGGAGTGTCCGCTGCACGAGTCGCGTCCAACATGCCGGTGAGGAGTGCGGAACCTATGTTGCCTTCTTCTGTTAGTACAGCACTGGCCGGGTCAGGACCCGACGTGAGTCACTTACCGCATCCAATAAAAGCAACAGTAGTCGGGGAGACCATGTTGACTCTGTAGCTCAGTAGAACGGCTACACTGGCGTTGATGGAGAGAACTGCTTCAGGTAAGGGGATAGTTGAGCTGGAGAAGTTGGGAAGTTCTGGGGG